>WOVY01009713.1:0-287532 GCA_013436015.1 Rhipicephalus annulatus
TTCCCCACACAGTAAACCGATTCTGACCCTTAAGGGTGTCAAAAGGGTGCCGACACCCTAAGCACACCCTTTGAGCACCCTATTCGCGTCTCAGCACCCTACAAGCGGAACCTAAAGGGTGAACACATCAAAAGGGTGGAAACTAGGGTGCAAAAAGGGTGCAACAACTAATGGGTGCTGATGAGCACCCATTAGGGTGCACAGTCGCCGACAAAGCTTTGTGAGTAACGTGGTCATAGAGCATAACCAACAGCTTTTAGATGTCTACTGGTTAGACACCATGGTCTCATTAATAGCCCCACCGCAGTAACGGATATCTGAATAGCGATAGTGCCCGGCTGAACGTAAGTTCTGCACTGGTTCTTGCATTCTTGCTGCCTTTTTCTCGTCGCCTCACGGCCGGCGCTGACCAAGCCATGCGCTACAAGCTCACTAGCCAATGGCGGAGTACGCAGCTGTAGAGCTACAACAGGATTGTGACTTACACATATAGAGCTCTCGGCCTCGTTTGCGCCTAACATTGAAAACAAAGCTTCGTCCATGACAGTATATATAAATCATACATTTGTTAATGCAAAGAAATACAAACCAACAAGACCGTGGTAGATAAATAGTTTTTGTGTTGTACAAATATTTGTTAACCTTACAATGTATCAGTTGACACGTGTTACCAATTTTTATGGCGGGCTATGGACTTTGACGTTGTAATATTATAACATTAAAGAAACGTTTTCTTGATTTTGTTCATAGAAATATTCTTCAAAGCAAGTTAAAATGAGCCTTGACTAAAACATTTCCTAAAAAATTCACTAAAGACAGCTAAAATATTGTTTGCCAACTAATACGCTTATTTTGTTGTGACAAATTTGCTTGCTGCCTGTACTTTGTACTAATATACAACCGCTTTAACACTGTTTTAACAGCCAGCTTAACCACTCAACCAATGTACAGATGTTAACAAGGTATCGGTATAAGAAATACACAAGCAAGCAAACGTTTCAAATTTCGCGCGCTCTTTCACATTTCAAATTTCGCGCAAATACGCGTTATGTGATTTGTCATTTTCAAAGGTAAAAAATATTTATGCAATACACACTAGCGTATCTTTTTACTATTTTTTACTTAAAATTTAAGCAGAAATAATCTATTTACTTATCATATAAAAATTATGTGCGCAAATGCGGATCGGTGGCGTCAGCAGGACAGAAATGGCGGTATCTTCCTGAAGGCCGCAACGGCCGTGTGCCGAGCGTTTAAAGTCGATTTTTATGTTGTTCAAAGTGTGCTTGCGCTGTCTTTCGTGTTCTGTCGGTGCTGCTTGTTACGAAGATGCACTATACTCAAGAGAGGACCGGCTGCTTTGTACCGTCGAGCGCTCGCCAAACTAAAAAGGTAGGTGGATGTTTCTGCTGTCGACGCTTTTTTTTTTGCTTCTCCGGCCAGGCCGCGGCGTGCCCGATCCAGGCTGTTGTGCTTCCGCTCGCGTCCTCGGCTCCTCCCGCGGTTAACACCGAAAGCGCTATAGTATAATAACGTTGTGAACTAAGGTTTTTTCTTGCTGGTAGACGATAAGTGAGTTTTTATTAACGTAGGCGAGCCTGCTGGCGTGTCTGATTTCATTAGGCTCAAGTCTAAGCTCAGGGACGTTACGCGCGGATGAATTTTTTCTGTGGGGAAGGAGGTTAAAGCAATCTGCGCTGTGATGCTGTGAGTCGGCGGGGCGATGCTCTTCACGCTATGAATCACTAATGTTTGCAATGCCGTCGGGACGCCGTTCGGGGACTGCACATGGAAGCCGTAAGCGTCGTCTGTGTGTCGCGTACGTTGGAGAATTCCGGTGATTATCGTGTTGAATTAGATCTTTGCGTATTTAATTTAGAAGAATGGAGAAGAATACGTGGTGTCCGCGTTGGTATTTACGCGGCCTTGTTCGTTTTCTGTGCCAAAGAAGTATATGACATTTTATATGTTACGCGTCCTTTTTTCAACAGCTACATGATCATTAAATGTGTGTGACTACTATAAGGTAGATGTGTTTTCCTGTGTGACCAAATGTGTTTGCATTCACCGGGACACGTATAATATTAAATTACCATGATATTCAGCTTAATTAGGTGTGCATAAACTTGACACAGCGTGCTGTAGGTGCGGTTCTCAAAGCGTGCAATTACGCCTGGGTCAATACATTTTCTCTATGAGTGGCCGAATAGCCGTACCTTAGCTGTGCAAGCGCTAGGTTGCAGCAGTAGTTCACTCGTTCGAGTGCAATTTTGGTGGTACTGCTTGTCCCCCCTGCTTCACATATCATTGCATTCTTCTGGTTTGTAAAAGAATTGTGGGCGCTGCAGCCCGCTTTGGAGTTAAAAACTTTGCCGAATACCTATACGTCTACAAACATTCTAAAACTAAGTTCTACCAAAACTTCCAATGACACTTTCGAATACAAGTGTAACGCTTTATCTGATATCATAAATTCTTTATGACCTCGCTGCAGATTTACAAGTGACCTGTGATATGTGCAGTGTATGAATGCCTAATTTATTGCTCAAAACAATAAGGTTATACATCACAGTATGCGTGCCAAATGCGTGCATATGTTTGCTGCTGACATGCAAACTTAGACTTGTATTTATCTAAGAATGAACAAATCTAAACTGCCGTTTTTTGAAGATGTACGCATCAGACCAATTGAATAATATCAAAAATAATGTTCACCAAGTGATTGTTTGTTATTGCCTTGCCACCAACGTCACTAAAACCACCTGTTGGTACTTAGACCGCATGGTTAGGATGCAAGATTCATGACGTCATATTGAATGTTAATGTCACATGATATGCAAGGTAAATTGTTATTAGCATACAGAGGCCAATAACGTTATGGCCTCATCGTTATCATAATGAAGCAGGTTAGGCAATATGTGATTCTGCTCGCCTTTACGTCATGTTGGGAAACCATTACGTTATGTAGGCTATCTGCAGTGTCTGAGATCCTGGTTGCCGGTCAATATTGCAGAAGCTTGCCTGCTTCCTTGTGATGCATGGGGTTCAAGATTGATGTTTTGTCTTAGCGTTTCCATTTTTCCTCCCCTATGGTCATTGGACAGCTTGTGCTGTTTGATTAGAAGTGAGGAGTAGTGCCTTTTTAGCCAACCAGAACAATTTAGATCAATGATCACTATGAAGCAGCACACAATATTCATTTAGTGAACTCAATTTCAGGCAAATTATAAACGTCCGAATGTTAGCGTTTGAAGGAAGCTTCATTCGTTGAACTCATGAGAATAAATGGTAGAGAAGGAAAGGAGGGAGGTTAGCCAGACCAGCAAAGACGGTCTACTCACCCTACACGGGGGAACCGGAGATTGAAGTCCTGTCGCAGTGGTCTAGCCGCTAAGGTACTCGGTTTCTAACCCGAAGGTCACAGGATGATATTCCGGCCTGACTGGCTGCTTTTTCGATAAAGGTGAAAATGCTGTAGGCCTGTGTTCTCAGATTTGTGTGCACGTTAAAGAACCCCAGGTGGTCGAAATTTCTGGAGCCCTCCACTACCTTGGTAAAAAATTCATGTGTCAGTATTGCTTAATTTTATGCTTTATCTGCAGTGGATGCATATGCGCATACGGACATGTATATGCAGTGGTATTGCAATTTTACGAATAAAATATTCATATGGTGCATATCGCATGGCATTTACTTAAGAAACACATCACATGGGTATCATAACTACAGAAATGCAAATGTGCCTCTATGGATGCACTCGTGCATATATTTTGGTCAGCTCAAGAAAGAATTTATGATTGCAGGCAACAGCATTACTCACGCATGCTTATCTCTTAATACGTGCAGTCAATACAACTAAAAGGGGTGTCTTCATCTAAAAGTTCTAACTTCATCTTCGTGCATGAGTGAGCTATAAAGGTGAATGAAAATTACATGTATGACATCGACATGAAAAGCTCTGCAGCAGCATGTTTTTCGTTGTATTTATACTGCAGCATGCCCTTTTTGTATGTCTCAGTTGCGTGCCACTAAATATATGTTGGCCCATGCGTTTCTAGCCATTCACTGCAATTTGGCAAGCAGCGCATGCAGTCTAGACAACCCTCACTAAAATATTTTTTTTGCACTTGTGCAGAAATTCTCGGCACGGTCTGTCATTCATTTGAGTGAGGGCTGCTCAAGGGAAATTTCCGACAAGGTCAAGGAGCCCAAGCACCAGCGAACTCTGAACCATTGTTTCAAGCATCAGCTCTGTTCACCCTGCTTATGCGCTGTGCTCTCACCAAGCTACTGCTGACGCTGCCTACTTATATGAAGTGCTCTCCATATTCTCCTCAGTTTGGCAGCAGTGTGTGTGGTCTTCACAGTGCTTGCCCAAAAATCATTTTTGCACAGGTGAGACACTTATTTCTTGCTTAATTGTGTTAGTATTACTGCATGCACTCCTGCCAAGCAAAGAGTACTAATGTTTCCTGTGAATTGTTTGTCATGGTAAACAGAGGATTTCAAGCACACAAATTCATACTGAACTTTGGTCCTTCAAGAAGTGTGGAACGAAGGTGGTGACAGTGTCAACGCGCTCTCTTTAGAAATAAAGACTTTTCATGAAGAGCTGTCGCACCTTGAAACAGGCACCAAAAAACTTCAGGTGAAAATAAGTAACTTCAGATGAAAATTGAAGAATTTACACTGTATTCAAGGTTGAAACTATCCGACATCAAAGGCGTCTCGATGAGGGTTTTCTTTTGACGCTGTCCGAAATTTTTGGGCGATGATGGAAAAACCAGTACTCGTGATGATATTGACACTGCAGACAGAGTAGGAACAAACAAGTCTAGTTTGAAAAAAAAATAGTAGTGCATTATGAACGATGTTACAAATGAAATGTTCTGGATAAGATAAAAAAACTTACGTCTGTCTACAGTGGCCTTTCCTTTTAGATCAAGTAGTCCTATTTATGTCAACGAACACTTGACAAGACAAGGTAAGCAGTTAGTGGAGAGCACGAATGCAAAAAAACAAGTTGGATGGAGGTTCATTTGGATGCAAAGCACGAAATTTATAGCAAAAAAAATTGGAAACATTAGCAATATTAAAGACTGCCTTCTTGGAAGATCTGGCGAAACGCTGTGTTGATGCCTTCAGAGCCACACTTTTCTTGAGCTTGCAATGTCAGTAAACTATGACTGACATGGCAGAATTTTGATAACCTATATAGTGAAAAATTGATAACTAGATAGTGAAAAAGGCCACCAGCTATCTTCAATGCCTTTACCTTAAATGCTCTTAGCATTATAAATAGACTAGTAGCCTGTGTCTCTATTTCGATGACATGCCGGTAAAATTTTGAATGCCATTCTTTTGACATAATCCTTGTATTTTTTGTGCGATATAGCCCACCAAAAATACCAGGGTCCAATTATCATGGCATTGTGTAGTCATGAAATGGGGAAAAGGAAAAGCGCTGTACATCTAACGTTAATTTTTGCTGATGTCAATAGACTTCCGTGTGTTAAGCCCTGTGTTGAGTGTCTAGTAGTACGACTTGGGGGTTTTGTTTTGCAGCAATTAGCACGCCTCCATTACGTCGTAAGTAGGAATTTTCAGTTTCTGGAAACTAGGTAACTTGATTTTACGGTCACAGATGCACAGACGATTTTAGCTCACAACCAACGGGGCAGACGCCAGCGGCGGGTTTTCTGCGACACGAGCTCTTCAACGCTATCATGTTAAAAAGCTGACATAGGCAGCATTGACCAAATGAATGCAAAGAATAAAGTCAAGTGTCCTAGCAGGAACCGAAACCTAGTATTCTGCTTGGTAATTAAGTATTCTACCACAGAGCCATGCCCGGCCTCGGTTATACTTTCCAAATAGTCTCGAATGTTTGTGTAACATCAACTGTCGTTGCAGTACTGGCTATCAAATTTTATAACTATTACATCTGCACTTCTATGATGCAGCCGTGAGGTCGAGTCAAAGTCAATTGTAGTCAGGCCACCATCCTGTGAAGTATTTGTGTAGCAGTGTTGAGGGCTACCATCGTCGCGAGTGCCAGCGCGAACACCAGTGCTTCATACCAGCCTACCACTTCTAGTGTGGCTAATATCCATGTTTCTGTTGGCATCGTTACGAAACAGCAAACAACTGCTAATGTTGTCAAAGGTGTGACATCTCCCCATAACAAATGAAACATATGCGGCTGTTTAACGCATGTGTGTGCGAGAATTTGTACTTATATTGAGCTCCACTTCATAAGATCGCTCAATAAAAAAATTAAAATACATGTTATGCGTGTTTCGCATAACATCGATTCCCAAGTATGTGGGGTCTGCCAAATTTTTAGCATCAATTTGTAACCTAAATGCTACCATAAACAATTATTTATTGAACATGAACAGTTGGACTGCAACATACTTAGTTTTAGGTTCTAGGAAAACTGAATATGTTCATGACTACAGCATACCTAACAGGCAAATACTAGTACTACATACGTGACACACTATTGTAGAGCTACACTAGAATATTGCTTATTGGCACTTTACAATTATTTAAAAACCCTAATTAACTTCAGTGCCTTATTCGGTTTGTTCAAATCGGATGTGCGCAATTACTTGATGAATAGCTTTTTTACTCAAACCTAACTCATGTTTCATGTGTGCATTATGCTGAATCAATGCTCAGATGTTTCTTGTGTATAAATTTCCTTTCTTTTGTTTGTTTTTGTATGTTGAAATCTGTTGTACGTGCTACCCTCTGTAGGCCCCCAGGTACTGTCAAGTTGTTTACACAGTTTTTTGCCTGGGGGACCTCCAACAAGCATGTTTTCCGTTGAAAACAAAGCGAATTTGATGCTGACTTCTACTCACATAGAACTAAGAACACTCCAGCATGACAAAGCATATTGTATCTTGGACAGTCTGTCTTATAAAGCTCTTAGTGATTACTTCTGTCTTTATTTTAGGCTTCCGGGTGCGGATGTGCTGTAGAGAAGGAGCGCCCTGACCACACTTTTGTAAAAGGAACCAAAGTCTCCTGGGCAGCTGAAGATGGATTGTGCAAGTGTTTGAATGATCACATTATATTAATCCAACACCACTTGCATTACTTTGCCAATATTTGTGATTTTGTAATGCACAAGTTTAGAAACACACGCACACATATATAAAGGGAGAGCTGTAAATAAGCCTCGAGCAAGTTTGTAGTCAAGGCTTTTAGCATGATGACCAAAGCATGTTATATAAGCCCACATGTTTTACCACACACCTACTTTCCTATCTATTTTTCTTTTTCAATTTTGTGGGCACTGGCAACATCCTCAATAAGCACCTTTGGACTGCTGGTGCCTCTAACTTATATTTTGTTGTTCTAAATAATTTATTTGTTACCTACTATGCAAGGAGGAAAGTCAGAATGTTAAAAGTTAAAAAAGAAGTCTCGTCACAAAAAAGATGTCTACTCGTAAGAAAAAAGATTTGAAAAAACAGAAGATTGATCCTCACTCACAAAGATCTCACCATTACAATCAATGCAGAAGGTCATAGCTCATGTTTACTATTGTCAATATTTTTCGGTTGTATGCTATGTACAATAAAATAGTGACTATTGGCATCATGTTAATTTATTTGTCATAAATTTTTGTTGGGGCCTAATATCTTGCATTCTCACATGCATAAAAGCTCACGTCTGCTACAAATAATTTAAAAGAGCGCAATGTGGTAAAGTTCTGTATTTAGTGCATATTATCTGTGTGTCTTTCAAAGTGAGTATATGGCATTTGAAATAATCACCAGTATTCGAAATTTGTGAATTTTAATTTGCAGGCATGCATGTCTGTATGGTGACCAAGCATCCATAAATTGTTCATGCATGTGTGCAGCAAGGGGCCTTGAATAGATTACATTCATTCTGGACCAAAAATGGGTAGCAAAGGCCATATACGCACTCTGGGATCAATTTTCATGATTATTGAAACACACATATTTATTCAATATAGCTTGCTTTAAGGTATATATTTACATATTGTCTACTTCCACGTTGAACATTGCACCATGCATCCGGCACTCTGCTGAGCACTTCTAGAGGGCACTTTGGTAACTAGTACACAAACGTACAGACAGCTGTAAGTGGGCCTCCACTTTGTTGACTGCTGGAGAACAACGGCTTCGCCAAATCACACGTCCTTTGTGGTGAAGCTAACTTTGCTCTTGCAACAGTACCAGCTTATCTAAAATTCGACACTGTTCTTTAGAAGTGTAGCTTCTTGTTCTATCCAGAGCAGCCAAAAACAAAAACGAGGAACAGCACCTGGACAGGGTAAGGCACAATTGCAGCACTTCTCGATAACAGTGCTGGATTCTCTATTTGCCTACACATAGAGAAAGCAAAACACTGGAGCCAACTTACCAGTAGCTTCACTGCAGAGACACTGTGTTTTAAAAGACGATGATGCAAAAGCCCCACCTAGAGCTGTCACTGTGTTTCAGTGCTAGTTTCATAAGCGCCTGCGGAAGGCACTCTGTGGAGGGCCGGCCGCGTGCATGGTGCACGTGTTCAGGGTGGAATGGACGACTTAGTACATGTGTTCAAGTACTAACAAACTGTATGTGGGCTGTCACTCAGCATGGTCTACAGAGTATACAGCAATCTGCATTTTTAGCCATCTCCAGCGTCAATCCTAGATTTGGCCCACTGGTACGTCGATGTGGAGCACCCTTCCAGCACCCATTTGAAAGGGTGTTATGACATCACAGCACCTTTTTTTAAAGGGTGCACTCATTACACCCTTCAAAAATTTTTGCTCTGCACCCTTTTCTTAAGGGTGCTGAGCTCTGCACCCTTTCTCAGCACCCTTTTTTGAACACCCAATAGGGAGCAAAGGGTGTTCGTCTGGCGACAAGCTCATTTACACCCTTAAGGGTCAGAATTGGTTTAGTGTGCACGATGGCATTGATAGATGCTGGTGCAAGTGTTCTGTAATGTGTTTAGTTTTTTTTTTGCAACAACTTAGCCTCAAGGTTATGTTTTATTAGGACAAACCTTCCACTTTTCAGGCAGTGAGCGGCGCGTTCTTGCATACACTCGGTGTCTGCCCTGTGTCTCTTATTGTTGCCTGTAAAATGCTCTAGGTGGAATTCACCGTACCGGCTCAATCAACGCACGACGCTATTCTTGGCACAGACTTTTTGCGAGAATGTCGCGCTACCGTGGATTGTGAAGTAGGTGAGGTTCTGCTGTTTACTGTCGCCAAGCAGTCTAATTGTTAGAATGATAATCGCATTGTAGCTAAAGATTCCCTTCTGCAGGCTTGGTACACAACCAGCGTACAAGCGCTTCGGAAACAGACTCGAGTTTTACTTCAAGTGACATAGTGATTAAGCCGTTGCCCGTAACTTGTGTTAAGAAAACCATCTTTGTACCACGCTGCGTTGTATCTCTCACAGACGAGAAAGCTCAATTATGGGTGATAAACAGCTCACCTGAGTCGGGTGTACTACCGGCTGGTATGCGCCTTGCCCTGTTTGAATAGTAGGGCAGTATCTGCGTTGGAGCCTTACGCGATCCTGCAAAAATGGATCCTGATGAAACTCCTGGTATGGAAGCTGAATTGTCAAAAATGATTAGCAAGTCCGTTTCCTGGCAGAAGCGTAGAGCAATGGTTGCAATACTGGCGTGGCATGATAAAGCATTTGATTTTCACAGAATGTGGCTAGGGCTGAAATACCGACCACGTGCGCTCGTCACAAGATCTTTGCTAGCTCAGCTCATCCTCTTCGACAAAAGCCATTTAGTGTTTCCGGGTCCGAGCGCAAATTTATTGCTGAACAAGTCAGCGAGATACTAGCCACTGGTGTCATTCAAGAATTGTTTAGTTCCTAGGCTGCACCTGTTGTCTTGGTAAAGAAAAAAGATGGGTCCTGGAGGTTCTGTATTCATTATCGGCATCTCATCTCGGTAACCAAGAAGGACATGCATCCCTTGCTTGCATCGATGACGTCGTTGATTGCCTGCATGCAGCTTCTCATTTTTTTTTGGTAGACTAGTGATCCGGTCGTTGGAGGATTCGCATCGATGCAACTGATAAAGCAAAGGCAGCGTTCGTTACGCCAGACGGTTTGCTTGAATTTATAGTTATGCCGTTCAGTTTGTGTAATGCTCCGGCAATATTTGAACGCTATATGGATACCGTCTTCATCATCATCACCATCGTCATCTGCCTGTCCCCGTCCACTACAGGATTAAGGCCTCGCACATGTTCCACCAGTCAACTTGGTCCCGTGCCTGCTGCTGTCATTTTATAGCCGCAAACTTCTTAATCTCAACCGCCCACATAACTTTCTGTATCCCCCTAATTCACTTGCCTTCTCTGGGAATCCAGTAAGTTACCCTTAATGACGAGCGATTATCCTGTCTACGTGCTACATCCCCGGCCATGTCCCATTTCCTCATCTTGATTTCAACTCTGATATCCTTAACCTCGGTTTGTTCCCTGATTCACTCTGCTCTCTTCTTGTCTCTCAAAGTTACACCTACCATATTTTTCCATTGCTCGCTACGTCGTCCTCATTTTAGCTGAAACCTCTTTGTAAGTCTCCAGCTCTCTGCTCTGTAGCTAAGAACCGGCAACATGCAGCTGTTATATACCCTCCTCTTGAGGAAAAGTGGCAATCTACCTGTCATAATTTGAGAGTGCTTGCCAAATGCGCTCCACCCCATTCTTATTCTTGTAGTTAGTTCAATGTCGCAGTTCGGCTCCGCGGTTATTACGTTTCCTAAGTAGACATAGTATTTTACAACTTCAAGTGCACTACTACCTATTTCGAAGCGCTGTTTTCTGCTGAGGTTGTAATAGAATACTTTCGTTTTCTGCAAATTAAGTTTAAGACCTACCTTTCTGATCTCCTTGTCTAATTCCGTAATTATGAGTTGCGATTCGTCCCCTGAGTTACTGAGCCATGCAACGTCATCGGTGAAACGCTGGTTACTAAGGTACTCTCCATCAACTATTATCTCTAACTCTTGCCATTCTAGGCCGCTGAAAACCACCCGTAAGCACGGGGTAAATAGCACTGGGAAGATTGTATCCCCCTGCCTTACATCTTTCTTGATAGGCATTCTGTTGCTTTCTTTATACAGCACTGTGTTAGCAGTGCTGCATAACTTCAGATTTCTTGCAGATTTTTTTAAGGATGTTTACATATGCTTCATCAACGCCCTGATTTCGCAGTGTCTGCATGACTGCTGATATTTCTACTTAATCAAACGCCTTCTTGTATTAAGGCTACGAAACAATTTTTTTCAAGTGGGAAATTTGTTTATATTACCTAGATGATGTGGTTATTTTTGGATGAACTTTTGTTCGTCCAAATGGTGTTTTGGTGAATATCAAACACTGGTTATTGGACTCTTTGTGGACAAAGCTGGTGTTAGGGCCAGGTCCGTAGAAAGTTGACGCCGCCAGCAAGTTTAAGCATCCAAAATCTCTCTGGAGCTGCGAAGCTTTCTGGGCCTATTCTTTTATTTTCGCCCCTTTGTTGCAAAATTTGTTGAAAAGGCCCAGCCACTAACAAAATTATTGCACAAGGACATCCCTTTCCACTGGACACCAAATTGAGCCAGCGTTTAAACAACTACAGTTCGTCCTGACTTCCGGGCCAATACTACGCCATTTTGATCCCTCTGCTCCCACCGATGTGAAATTCATACCGATGTGAGTGAAGTCAGTTTCGGCACGGTGCTTATTCAATGCCACAACAATGCTGAACACGTCGTCGCCTATTCAAGCTGGTATCTCTGCGAGGCAGGGGCTAAATTATACGCTTACCGAACTAAGTGCCTCACAGTCGTTTTAAGCCGTACAGAAGTTTCACCCCTACATCTACGGTCGTTGCTTCTGAGTCGTCGACAATCATCACCTCCTTTTGCTGATTCGTAGGCCTACGTAACCCATCTGGTCAACTTACATGATGGGCTTTACAATTACAAGAATTTGACTTCCCGGTCTCCTACAAGAGCAATTAGCGCTACGCAGAAGCTGACGGCCTGTCACGGGTTCCTCTATACCAACGACTGACTGCGAAGCTGATAACTTTGACCACTTCATCACCGCTATATATATATTGGCTTTATTTTTCTGAGATTGCGGCTTTCAGGGCAGCACAGCACGAAAACTGTTGCTTAGATGACCTCTTTGCCTCCGCGAATTATTTCAACAATTCTAGCTCTTTTGTGGTTCATGACGCCATTTTTTACAAGAAGAAATATTCCGACCAAAGCGTCCATCTGTTTCTCATAGTTTCATGCCCTCTACGCCCCCAAATTCTTCGTTTTCGCCATGACGACGCAACCAGTAGACGCATGGGCTTCGCCAGAACGTTTCATCACCTTCTAAGACTGAAAATTAAATCTTCCATTGCAAATGCCAGTCTTTACCTTCACCATTTAAAGGGGAAAAAGCTAAATCTAGCTTTATTCACTAAGTATTATGGCTAGGTGGCGTTAGCACCCGCCCGATTGCAAAGGTACAGCCATATTAATCCATCCATCCACCCATTGCGAATTCATTGCTATGTCATTGCATTCCAAATTTGCCATCAAGAATAAATGAACTATTTTCACAACACTTGAAAACAAACATTATTATTTTTCTCGCGAAAGTAGAACAATCGAGTATTAAGCTAGAAACACTTATCTTTAAGTTTCGTCTTCTGCGATGCTAGGTGTGTCTGTCCAAGTAGTCTGTCCCATTTGCTTCCCCCACCACTCCCGCCCAGTTGCACATCTCGTTTTGTTATGAAGTTGAATCAGCGGAGCGTGACGGTGCGTCTGCTTAGCTTCGTCATTGTTTTGCAGTCGATTTTAAAATGAGTTTGGGCAAGACGCCCTCGCGAAAAAACAAGAACTCTATGTTGTCAACCTTCTAGGTACGTTTCCGCGTTTAGCCAGTGCCAATCGATGGGTTATCGTGTGCGTCGACTCCCTGACACGCAACGTGGAAACTGCGGCAGTACCTACTGCAACAGCCTTTCACGCGTCGCAGTTTATTCTTCGCCATATAATTCTACTTTATGGCCCTCCACGAGTCGTTTTTAGCGGCCGGAGAATTCGCTTTGTCGATCAAGTTGTTGAAGAAATCTTGCGCCCGTCTGCCAGCCAATGCCGCCATGTGACCCCGTATCACCCACAGACAAATGAACTCGTAGAGTGGACCAACAGCGCACTAACGAACAAGTTAGCAATTTATGTTGACGCCAAGCACAACAATGGGGATGAAGTACTACCTCATATCAGATACGCGTACAACAACGCGAAGCAGGAAACCACAGGGTACTCACCCTTTTTTCAGCTTTACGCCATCGCAGTTGTCTCGTCACATTTTCTGCCTTTTACACTGGACGCGGAAACATCGGTTGCCAAGTTAATATGTCGCACTGAAGAATCCAGTCGCGTCGCATGCCTCTGAATCATTGCATCACAACAGCGCTCCAAAACCTGGTATGACGCCCACCATCAGTCTGTTTTTTTACACAAAAGGTGACCTTGTGTGGTTGATTGATATGTGGGGTTTAACGTCTCAAAACCACTATATGATTATGAGAGACGCTGTAGTACAGGGCTCCGGAAATTTCGGCCAACTGGCGTTCTTTAACGCGCACCCAAATCTGAGCACAGGGGCCTACAACATTTCCGCCTGAAGCGAAATGCACCCGCCGCCACCGGGATTCATCCCGCTACATGCGGGTCAGCAGCTGAGTGAGATGTACCTCTCGCAATTATTCCATTGTGTAAATAAACTAATTCTATTGTCACAATATTGTAATTTGTCTGCCTCTCAGATAAACCTCCGACAAGAACCCATACTGTTGCCTGGGAAGTGACGCATTATAGTTGAAAAATACTTCATCGTTGTTGAGAATTAAGAGAGTTGAGAAAGTTATTGTTGAGCGTATCGTTCACTTCAAAAACATGATAGGGTGCATGAAGGGTGGGGTGTTCTCAAAATATTCTTTGCTTGTGTATCACACAAGCAAGGAAACACACACCAGGATCGCCTGAGTTGCGCCCGTTACAGGTTTCAATCACAATTTTCCCAACTTGGTCGCTTTGTAATCGGCAGAGTATTGACTACTCAAAACATTTTAATAAAAACGTACGGACAGTCAGCACTCCTGCGTTCTTGTAACCAGCGTACAGAGTGCTTGCCGTACTTCTGCTTGAGTGGCGTATTTTTTATCGTGCATGGGACCTTCCGACGATACTTATACGACCAAGCCTGTATACGCCCCCCCTCCCCCACACACACGCGGCGCGCACACGCACACGCACGCACGCACACACACGCACGCACGCGCACACACACACACACACACACACACACGCACACACACAAAACTTGAAGAACTCTTGAGATTTGCCTTTGAGGGTAGCACGGGATAACGCGATCGGACTGTGTGCGCATGGCCTTCTCGAGTGGTAGCCTTGGTTTGGTTCTCTGATCTTGTCCTAACCACGCCGCTAAAGACACACACACACAAACACGCACACTCACACACACACAGACAAAGACGACTGACTGTTCACGTAACATTGGCCGTTTCGACCAATCCGTGAATGCCTACTGAAGTATTACTTTCTATTTGTATCAGTCTTCATTTTTCGGCCACAACCTAGCAGGCCAACACTAACGCCAGTACCAGCAGCAACACCGGATTTTTTCTGAATTAAGGTTTGTAACACCTTCGTGGTAAAGTTACAAGCTGAACAAATAATCCAGTTTGTATTCACAGAATAGTAACAGGAACATACCTATGAGAAACACGCAGTCTCTCAGCAGTTATTATCTGCCTGGGCTCGTGATATTACAAAGTGATTTCTTGCTGTGCAGCGCTATCTAGCAAAGTTACGGAGCTGAAAATACGTTCGTATTTTTTAGCTCTGTTTCGGTTTCTTCTAGTGTGAGACTGCCGTCATACTGGTCGCTCCAGAGGTCAATATATGAAATGAATACAAAAGCTGCACAAACTGGCATTTCCGCGATGAGTACAATCTATCGTATAGTCTCAAATGTCGGCACTTTTATACATCTGGATAATGTGACGCTTCAAGGCACTCCCGCAGACTAGAGCAAACAGGACATTGATAGGCAATGATGCATATACGCAATACAAAGCTCAATTGAACTGATATCAATTATATTATTATCTAGGGTTTAAGGTCCCCAAAACACGACATGACTACGAGAGACGCTCATTGGAGGGCTCGGGAAACTTGAACTATCACGGTGTTCTTTAACGTGACCTAAATCTGAGCCCTTGGACCTACAGAATTTTTGCTTCCACCGAAAATGCAGCCACCGCGGCCGGAATTTGGCCCCGCGACGTTCGAATTAGCAGTCTAGCGCCTTAACCACAAGACCACCAAGGCGGGGCCTCTACTAAACCTGAATTTGCGCTGATGTATCCATACCTTTCAAGAAGCACTGATATTGTTATTTGTGAATAGTGTCTGCGAATACGGTGTTGGCTTCCTGATCAATCTGACAACGACGTCAGAAGCGTTTATTAAAGATGATAGTCTTTCTTGGGGACCTTCAACGGAAAAATTTTGGTCTGTCTGTCTGTCTGTCTGTCTGTCTGTCTGTCTGTCTGTCTGTCTGTCTGTCTGTCTGTCTGTCTGTACACTTGTCTGTTTGTCCGCCCTAACGATACCTCAAACGGCACCAAACGGCCAACCCCATCCGCAGCGCCCACCAATATTTATCAAGGTCTAGGTGTTCATAGTTGTGCGATTGTCAATTAAAAAGCAATCATTGCGCATATCTGAGGCGCCACAACAACGCTTCGATGTTTTCTATGTCTGCCTTTATAATAGAAGAGGCACACACAAGTAACTCTAAGGAATGTAGCATTTCATCGCGCTGCGCTGACAGTGCAACGCGATGCTCAAAAAGGTGTTTCAAACGCTTGGCTACGACACCATGGTGGTAGCACCTGCCCGTCGCTTTGCGTTCTACATCTTATCACCTCCGAGACTGGCGCGCATCTTTCTCTGCGGGCTGCACGCCTTCGTTTTAGAAGATCACTGCCAGATGGCACTTGTGTCGAACGTGCCTTAAGGCCCCTGTATTTTTCAAAGGTAGCGCAAACCGTTGTACAAAAAGCGGAGGAGAATTTCCTCCCCGTCCTCTACGTCTCTCCTCACTCCGGCGCGCGTTTCTGCTACCCTATTGGACCACGCGCGACACGTGACCAATGAACCTTGTTGACCCCTCAGCTTTGCCGGGCAGCGACACCATGAGTGAGCGCACTGCATCTCGCTCCCACGTGTGTTGCCTTTAGCAAGGCGGCCTCGGATGCAGCGCAATGCCGACCTGCTGTGCCGTTGGCTGCTCCAGCAGCATTGCAAAAGGCGACAAGCTTTTTGTGGTTCCACGAGGGGAAAATAATGAGGAGTGGCGAGCGGTATGGCTGCATCGCATCGGCAGCAAAAACTTCGATTGTCCCCGAGGGAGGCTTTGCGAGGTAAGCACTCACTACAGAACTTCTTCGCGTAGACATGCCTCCGGAAGGCTTTCAGATAAAGCTCATCCTTGGTTCAGGTTCATGTTAAACAAAAGCAGCTTGAAGTTTCCGTCGACGCTTTCTCGCACGATTTCAACCACGATGACAGCTCGATCGTTTTTAGCTTGCTCGAATATTCGAATACGGCCACAACATAATTACTGTTGAATGTTTGGCGTTCGCGATTTGCTTTCTAAATGGAACCATTTGCAGCGCAAGCAATTATGCTTTTCCAGAGATCAACCACGTCTTTGATCGTTTTTCTTTTTTTTTCGCTCGAACTTTGATTACCTGTAGGAAAAATTTCGGCGTTTATTGTTTTATAGTGGTTTATTGTGTTCTCAGTTTGTATTCTTTCATATTTATCTCACTTTTGCGCACTTCCATGACCGAATTTTGTGCATGCGTGTACAGCTAATATAAAAGAGTGTATGGTAAATACAATGTTGTATAGTTGTTTATTTGTGAAATGCATAGATACTTTCGTTCAAATTTCGAACGTACTTGCGAAGTTGTACACTTTCGATTAACAAAGAGAAAGGCACCTACTAAATGCAAGAAAATTATTTGGCTTTTGTGGCTGTTTGCATTTTTAACGTAAGAAGCAAAATATTTTGCTTCGGCAATATCACATCTGCCAAACTGCAAAAATGCGATAGAGGATGTCGGTATTTTTCAGAAACACTTCACGATGGATCAGTATGAGCCAGCAATTCTGACACAAACTGGGATCAAGAAACTCAAGCCAAATGCGGTTCCTTCTATATTTGCGCATCGGCCTCTTCCGAAAGAGCGCAAGCCACCCCGCAAAAGGGGGAATGAAACGGTTCCTGGTGAGGCCCCTTTGTAGCTTCTATTCCTCTCTTGTGTTGTGAGTGCGATTATGTTTTGGGGTTTATATGACAATACAGTGTGTTTGGATCGCTGGCAGATAGCATAGTTGCTGCATTTATCTTTATGACCTGTGAACCTGATTAATTCGGTATCCACTTCTGTCTTACTGTGGCAGCAAACATCCCCACTCCTACACTGTACTTGCTCAACTCTTGCTTACAGCTGTATCCTTGGATGAGCCAGAAACGTCAGTGGGGAGGGCCCCGGACGCTGGACCAGTGGGCAGTTTATATTGTGAGTTGACTGTGCTGTGATGACAAATGTTCGCGCCTTTAGACTGTGTACTTACGCAATTCATGCTTACAGCTGCCTCCTCGGAACACACAGCAACGTCAATAGACCGCAACCCTGAACCAGTGGGCAGCCCATTTTCTGAGTTAACTGCACTGTGATGGCAAATGTTCACGCCTCTAGCCTCTGTATTTACAATTCATGCTTACAGCTGCCTCCTGGCAGCTGTAAGCATGAATTCTAAATACAGAGGCTAGAGGCGTGAACATCTGCCTCCTGGCAGCTGTAAGCATGAATTGCATCATGCATCAAATCAGAGGCTATCTCTGATCAGAAGCATCAAATCAGAGGCTATCTGATTTGATAGCGAAATTGTTTCGCCCTGTCGTCGCTCTACTGGAATGTTTTGCAGCGTTTGTGATCATTCGATGCTTCCCGCATTTTATTTGCGCACTCAATAAAATCTACCTTCATCCCACTAAACGTTTGTGGTATTTTATAAATGAATCGTTTACACACGTCCCATTATGGAAGCAGGCATGCATGTCCCAAATCTCAGTAGGGCTCTGTTGTTCCTGTTCAAACTCGAGCACTAAGAGCACTCATATTAACTTTTCAACGTAAGGCTCCTAGGAGCCTTACTTCAACGCGCCGCGCGACAAAACAAAACCGTCCGGCGGCGCGCTCCGCGTGAGTCGCTCCTTCATGGCGGCTGAGAGTGGCGGACGAGGAGGAAACAGCGCGGGGAAGGGCGTTTGTGCTACCTTTGAAAAATACAGGGGCCTTAACGTGCCTAGATGCGCTCGTTTGCCTCCTCCACATGCTCGAGGTAATCTAATGCAGTGCCTGTAGAATACGATTCACCAGTTTTCTTGCGCAGAACATCAAATCAACGTTTTGTTCACTCTCTCGAGACGCAAGACTATCGTATTTCGACAACATTTACAGTGAAACATGTAGATTCGGGCCAATTTTTTCTCTTTGCTTGGACTCTTCACTAGTTACGAGCCGATGAGCCAAAATGTGTACGTTTCTACTACGAGTTCATTGTCTCTTTCTTATACTAACAGCATAGCTATGTAAGTTAGCCTTAGTTCATGTGCGGCCTACATGTCACGGCGCATCATAAAACTATAGTAATCATGAGGACTACGCATGCCTCAGAAGGTAGATAAAACCCATTTCACTATTGGTTCCTTTTAAATGAATAACAATACTGTCGTAACAAAACAAGTATGTTCAACTGTGTCTTATCAACAAACTCTCATAATCATAACGGGTTTCTCTCACAACGATCGGGAAAATGGCATTACTAACCACTGGTAGAATGAAAATGAAGATGGCCACAGTTAGCCCAAGAAATTGCTGCGAAGCGATAACAGCAAGCCGTGTACGTATGATTAGAGAGCACAAGGGAACGGAAGAGCAATAATGGCTACGCGAAGATTGCAAAGAGAGGGAAGGCCTACTCTAACGACGTCGTGCGAGAGTCGCGTATTTGACTGTTTGTGTTTACTCGAACCGCTCTGCAATGAGAGCCAATGTAAAGTCAGGGTAACATCAGCTAAACAAAGCCTAGCAGCTGCCTAGAAGTAACCTAGTACTCATCCTGAATATTTTGCCTAAGGCCGAGAAACTACCTTGCAGCAAGCATATCAGTCTTTCAGATAGTACAGTTTCGCTGTTTGAAGCCTTTCGTGGGCCAAGTGCAGGCTCCGCCATTTTGTTTTTCCTTTTGCGTGTCGTTTTGTATGCAGCCAAGGAAAAGAATGGCTAAGTGCCCGGTCGAGAATGCAGCCTCACATGCTGAAAGTCCAAGCAGCCACTTCTTACCTTCCAATCATGCACAGAATATCCGATGAAGCTCTCAGTCTCCTTGACGAGGTCATGGATGCAAACGGCTGTGTAAGAGACTGCTTCTACTTCTTCCGTCGATGGGCCCTGGAAAGTAAGTTCATGAGAGCATCTATCCATGAATGGGATGGTAGCTTTTTGTATAGAAAATGAAATATGCTCGATGGAAACACTGTTTACCTCACTGTAATCGACGCATCAGAATAGAGCACGCCGTGATTGAATTCGTGCAAAAAATAAATGAACGCATGAACGCAACCCTCTCAGCACTGCGCTTTTGACGTTGCCCAGCGCATATAAATTCTTATTGAAATATAATAATTCTCTAATTTTCACCACTTAGGTTGGCGATGATAATGAAGTCATGGTTCTTGTACATATAATTGGCACCACCTTTTTACTTTCTAATGATTTAGCATTTTACATCTCCACTTCGGATTGAACTCGATTTCACGGCGTTTCTCTCTAGCCCAAAACAATATGATGTCCAATTACAGGTAGTACTTACAACTACTCACATTACCGAAGTAAGTGATTTAGAAGAGTCTGCTAACCTATTTTGCAGTGAATCAGATTGCATCACCGACTTTACAGGTCTTTTTGTTGGTTTGCGCTTTCAATAAACCAGGTGCTTGTGTTTGGCAGTCGATCCTCATGAGGAATAGATTGCCACTATCCCTCAAGGGGAAGGTATAGAACAGCTGCATCTTGCCGGTACTTAGCTACGGAGCAGAAACATGGAGACTTACAAAGAGGGTTTAGCTTAAATTGAGGACGACGAAGCGAGCAACGGAAAGGAAAATGTTAGGTGTAACCTTAAGAGACAAGAAGAGAGCAGAGTGGATTAAGGAACAAACTAGGCATGAGGATATCATAGTTGCAATCAAGACGAGAAAATGGACATGAGCCGGGCATGTAGCACGTAGACAGGATAACCGTTGGTCATTAAGGGTAACTAACTGTATTTCTAGGGAAAGCAAGTGGGTTAGGGGGAGGCAGACTGTTGGGTGGGCAGATGAGATTAAGAAGTTTGCGTGTATAAATTGGCAGCAGCAAGCACAGAACCGAGTTGACTGGCGGAGCATGAGAGAGGCCTTTATTCTGCAGTGGATGTAGTCGGGCTGATGATAATGATGACAAATATGTGGGGCTGAACGTCCCAAAACCATCATATGGTTATGAGAGACGCCGTTGTGGAGGGCTCCGGAACTGTCGACCACCTGGGCTTTTTTAACGTGCACGCAAATCTAAGCACATGGGCCTACAGCATTTTTCGCCTCCACCAAAAACTTAGCTGCCCCCGCCGGGATTCGCTTCCGCTACCTGCGGGCAGCAGCCGAGTACCTTATCGCCACTATACAGCCGTGGCGAGGCATGCTAGGGCTTGTAAGAATTGATAAAAAACCGTGTTCTTCACTCAGCTAACGTATTCCGGACATTTTTTGTTTGTTTCGGATACGGGGATTGCTGCCGATAAATTGTTCTATTGATACCCTCGAGAAACATCTTCCTTGCCGTTTCCGGTGGGACACTGAATAAAACTACTCATCAGAAACAGGAAGACTGTGCTTCTGCTTGGAAATAGTCATCGTGATTTCACTACCAACTACTCGTCAAGGTTGCTTTGCCACTAAAGAAATAGGTCTGGTAAAACATTTATTTCCACTTATCTCTATTATTTACCTCCACCAATGTTAATTTCATTTAATCACTGCACAACAGAAACCAACAACATAAACTAGAAGAAGATGACCCATTATGGTATAATTTTTTGCGAGAAACACTGTTACCTAAGAATACCGAATTGAGCCGATATTGACACTGCGAGGCGGATGTGCTAATTCTATTGTGATTGCACCATGGAGTGTAATATTCTGGTAAAGAAAATGTTGAGCACACCTGATAAACTCGTGTTGCCCATTGATTTGATTGATTGATGTGCGGTGTTTCAATGTCCCAAAACTACCCTATGAATATGAGAGACGCTGTAGTGGAGGGCTCCGGAATTTCGACCACCAAAGTGTTAAGTCGTGTTCCCACAAACTATGTTGCCGCTCTCGGAATGTTCTAGTGCATAATTACTTTTGCAACAGGTCAAGTAGCAGATATTTCCATTTATGCTCAATCTGGCGCTCTGTTATCGCGCTCAGTGTTATCTAATGGTTCGGCATCCTGCATAGCACAGCTCATAGATTATTCCATGCCTCTTTTCAGCCTATGAATAAATTGTATCTGCTTACTTTTCTGTATTTTCTCACCGGGGGCAAAGTACAAATATGCCAGGCTTTTGTGTTTGAATAAGGCCATGGTGGCTGTTAACCCTTTCTGTCAAATAAAGTTCTGCGATGAGACCAGTAATTTTAACGAGAGTGGTACACAATAGTTGGCTGCTATACTTCAACAGGATACTGCATAAGTGACTGCTGCTTTGGACAAATTCCTCCATGATGTACGCTCTACCAATCTCTTATAGTTTCTCAGGCGTATTATATTGATGTCTTCATTTGGCTCCTCTTTTGTGCAGTGTGACGTATTTTTGATCAATGTGGTGTTTGAAGACTTTAGTTTCATAATAGAAAAAAAATCCCAGTTTCGTTGTCGAAAGACAAATGCATAGTTCAACTATCATTTATCTTTTCAAATCTTTGTCTACAAGAAGGCCTGTTATTCTTAAAGAGTCACGATAAGCTAAAGCGAGTCCGTCATTACCGGACCCCTTTGAAGCAGTCTTCTTTTTTGTGTTTTTGCATGCTTCAAAAAGTAAATTGCCAGAGGATGCTACCACGTGGAACAAACCACATCAGCGATCCCTTTCATTTACGATGATTCTGTTAATTGTCACTGGTTGCCGGAGCATAATAACGAGGTACACTTTAATGAATGCTTGCATTCACGGTGCGTCAAACTATAGAAAATGTTTTACCACTGTCACTTTTATGGCGTGCATGGACTGCTGGCGGAGGCTCTACTTCTCCCTTCACAAGAGACCCTACCGAAGCAGTAATTCTAGAATGTTGACCAGCCCCGCCGCGGTCGTGTAGTAGCTAAGGTACTTGGCTGCTGACCCGTGGGTCGCGGGTTCAAATCCAGGCTTCGGCGGCTGCATTTCTGATGAAGGCGGAAATGTTGTATGCCCGTGTGCTCAGATTTGGGTGCATGTTAAAGAACCCTAGGTGGTCGAAATTTCCGGAGCCCTCAACTACGGTGTCTCTCATAATCATATGGTGGTTTTGGGACGTTAAACCCTACATATCAATCATCGGATTGTTGACCAGAACTGTCCTCTGAAAGTTATTGCTCAACAATTTACTAAACGTTTTGCGCAGCAATAGTCTAATGAATATAGAATAAAGGACTCCCGTTCTACACTCTTTTTTCTTACTCGTCATTTATTTTCCCTTTCCCCTTGCTCTATTGTAGGGTAGCAAAAATAGATGTGTTCTACTTGAGCTCTACGCCTTTCATTTTTTTGTTGCTTCCTCTAGTTGAGCCTCAATTGCTTGCTCACCTAAAGTGCTGGGCTTATAAGGCTCTTTAATTTGGTTGCTGCCTATTATTATAGGTCTATTTATCGTGCTAAAGCTGTTGTGTAAAACATTTTGTTGGTATTGAAGAAAAAAGCGCCCAGTTGCATCGTGCAATACACTGAGCTTCTCATCACAGCTATCTTGAAAAATGGCGGAAGAAACCTCAAAGGTTACGTAGTTAGAAACTTGATTGCTGTGACAGTTTAGTTGCAATTTGAACATATACCAATAGATAATTATACAGTTTTTAACAAACGCTCGCAACGCAGGTATAGCGTCGACCACAGCCGACGTCGAATTGTGTTGTTTGAAGAACCCACTTCACCCAGATTCTGATGGTGCCGCCATATTGGATGACATAAAAACAGCTTTTATGTGCATACAAAAGCTTGGCTACCGGTTTCCATATTTACACTACTTGCTCACACCCACGTGGCGGATTTTCAAGAAAACAATGGAAGATTTCACAATGTAAGTACCAGCGTAAGTGTTTTGTAGGCCTTTAATATGCAGTTATAATATGTGCAGTTTCAAGTAATCAGAACGCAATAACTGTTTACTGGTGCCCAAATTTATGAACTCGCCAGGTGTTCCCTCATTGGTAAGACTGGATGAACAATTCTGTAGCTTAGGCACCCAGTAAGCGATGTATGTGCGTCTCAGTTTTGGTATCTTACGTGCCTCCAGCCAAACGATGATGTGTTCTGGAACCGTGGAGCGTACATATAGTCTTCCGTGAAACATTGCTAGAAGTAAGGCAGACCCCATGATCTTTGCTGTATACTCGCGGGTGGTGGTCAAGCTAGAATGTAGAATCTAAGTTTGTTTTGGCCATCTGCTCCTCAGTTTTTATGGTTTATTCAGTATAAGGACATGAGCCTCTTTTCTGCTCTAGTGAGCAGTCATTTGTTTCTCGTTTACACACGGTAGTGTTTCATTTCTAGAGACATTGACAATGTTTCATCTATTCACAGCATAAAACGAAGTGGGTGATAGCCTCGCTCTCGGCAGTACTAAACTGGGATAAGACAATAAGTTGGACCAGTTGGTTGGAATTCATCGTGATCTTGTGTACAGCGCTACACCAGAAACACAGAACAGCGTGTTGGCTCCTTCCCTGTCCTGTGTTTTTGTTGTTGCGCTGTAAACTAGTTCACAATAAACAGAGAATTATGGGCACCTTTTCTATAAAGGCGAAACGACTTGAGGCCTGTGTACTTACATTTAGGTGCACGTTAAAGAATTCCAGGTGGTCAAAATTTCTGGTGCCCCCTTGTATACGGCGTTTCTCGTAATCATATGATGATATCGGAATGTGAAATCCCACGCAATGTGAAAACACTATCAGAGGTGGTATCATTGCTTGATTATCTTGTGACCTCAATGTAATAACATGTAATATATAGAGCAAAGAGAATGCCGCTAAACAACAAAATATTTACAGGGCAGCCGAATATGAAAATTTAGATATGTAATTGAAGTGTAAACCCGATAGGTTTCATATTCTTGTTTCTGTTTCCCGTCACCAGTACTTATGAAATTGCAGTGCTCTCGCAGAAATGTTATCTGTGTATTTCATTTCTTTCATTAAAAGCAATAAAATGGTTCCATGATCGCTTAAGCTATCAGGCTTTGTTTTTTCACCAGGCCACATTGTACATGTGTTTTTGTTAAGTATGTCTGGCGTTAATTTCTCAGACAGGGCCAGTGACTGACTCAGCTATCACTGAGTAATCAGCACTTGCCATAAATTGTTTCGAGCTTCACGGCATCGAATAAATAAAACCTCATGACAGTCCACTTATTTTACTCCAATCGATTAACGGGCACTTGTTATTCCGCAATCTCTAAAGGAGCGTTACAAACATTCTACGACCCCTTGAAAAACAGATAAACCACGTGTTATGCTCGACTTGGCGTGTCTACAACACTAGGCTATAGCCGAAGCCTACTCGATCAGATTTCAGTGGACACCGAGTGAATATGTTATCCTGACCTACTAAAAAGCAGACAAATTGATACGTGAACTTCTTATATACAAAAAAGCTCAAGTAGAGTTCAGTTCCTGGGATCTGATGTTTTTAAAGACATTAAATTGTTTGTTTCCCTAAAAGCTTCCTTACCTTTCTGGCTAATAGTTACTATCTTTACTCGTTCGACCGTCTTTCATTAAAACTTCCATTCTACATTTCTTGACATATGAACGCAATATATTAAAGGGGCATTAAAGTCAAATAATAATTCACGTCAGAGTGAAAGCTGAATGTATGAGAACATCTGAAACGACAATATTATCAACAAGAGTGCCCTACTTACCGAGAAATTAAGGCAAACGCTCAAGAACACATGCGCCGCAGTAGGACATTTTTAAAATCATCCCGATGACATCAGACGGACCGCCTACAATTATTCACTAGAAATCAATGTAGCAGCACTAAATAAAAAACCTTCCGTACATCAAGAGACGCAATAAAATGCTGCTTGTTCGTTTCTGTTTGATTCATGGAAAAAAGAGCCACCGGACTAGAGCGTACTACAAGTGTTGAGTGGCATGACCACGTCTCGCAGCCTGATCTCTTTCGCGTTGCCCGTAGCGGCGGCGCTGCCGTCGAATAGTACTGAAAGAGCCGCGCGCCACGTGCAGGAACTGCCATGCGCTTCGGCTCCTCCACCGCGCTTTCTTGATGCAGATTTCTTCACGCCTGCCCGTCATTCATGTCTACCATATGATGTCATGGCCCTTGACGTATGACACGCCAATCTACCGAATAGGAGCGCTAAAAAAGCCCTTGTGAGAGATCAAAAATTATTTAGAAAGCGCCTGTCTTATTCTGATTTCTTCTGTAATAACTCCTACTTCGTTGGTTAGGCGTCTACAATATTCAGAATAACTGAGCTGATTTATTGGAAGTTAGCTGTGCTCAGGAAGCTGTGAGAATAAAAAACAAATATTGTGTCAAACGCACTCAGAACCAGGAAGCCATAAGAGGGGATAGGAAGGGAAAGTGAATCCCCTATACCACGAGATGGTTTCGTAATTTAACTTTTGAGGGTATACTAAAATATTTACATGAATTCACAGCGACCGCCAGTTGCCAAAGTTAGTCAATCTGCGGCTCTCTCCCACATAAAAAAAAAGAGTTCTGGTTAGCCTTGCACCAAACGTTTACAGTTGGCGAAGCTGAATATAGCGCGTCATTCCCGGCTGCGGCGGCTGCATTTCCGATGGAAGCGGAAATGTTGTAGGCCCGTGTACTAAGATTTGGGTGCACGTTAAAGAACCCCAGGTGGTCAAAATTTCCGGAGCCCTCCACTACGGCGTCTCTCATGATCAAATGGTGGTTTTGGGACGTTAAACCCCACAATTCAATTCAATATAGTGCGTCTCTTTACAAATGCGCACTGTAAATTTCACCTTTTCGACAGTATGATGTCCTAAAATTAGTTCAAGTCTAACGTAGTCTGACTAGAAATGCACCGCCTAAAATAGGATCTGTGCTAAAGGGCATTGCATGGACACTGTTAATGGGGCGGTGGTGTCTGACTTGAAACCGTGTACTTTCGAATATATATATATATATATATATATATATATATATATATATATATGTGTGTGTGTGTGTGTGTGTGTATGTGTATGTGTGTTTGCTGTGTACGTATAAAACCTAAATTTCTTAGAACAAGATGCAGCACTGCCTGCCTACACTTTTGACACTCAATATAGCACTACGCTTAGTACAAAACATCATCATAAATTTGCTGGCTTGCAATGTCATTCACCAATGGAATATTTGGTAAGCAGCTCAATTTAAGCTATCGATACAAAATGAGAAGTGGTTGCAATGAATTTAGGCAGACTAACAGATGGGCTATATATATATACAATCGGCCCTTGCCTTTTTAATATGCTTGTGTGTTGTTTAATATATATTATGTTTAATATTATTATTAATATTTAATATGCAAGGGGGTTTATTAGCGACGCCAGGTAATAGGCAGACAGCCGGTACGGAAACAAATGCTCGGGCAGTCCAGCGTCTACAGCTCGTGCTCCCGCTCGCGCTTCGCACTCAGCGATGGTCCCACTAGTCATTGCCTTGCGAATTCCCCACTACAATGCCCCGGCGACGAAGACGAGCCATCCTGGCGACTCAAGGTGACGAGAGAACAGGAGGGTCGTAACAGGGCTTGAGGCGACTGACGTGGACCGTCTCACGACCAAGGCGGCGCTTGTCCGTGGACGGCTTGAGTGGTTCAATCACATAGGTGACAGAAGAAGGGTGCTGTATGTATGACGCAGTAAGAGCCCGTATACTTCGGTGCAAACTTGGGAGTCAGTCCAGGAGAGTGGAAAGGCAGTCGGAGCCACACGAGAGAACCGACGGGGAAGGTATTCTGAACAAGATCTTGGTCGTGGTGATCTTTTTGGAGGGCTTGGTTATCGGCTGTGAAGGACCGTGCAAGTTGACGACACTCTTCGGCATGTTCGGCCATTTCAGAAACTGGGCTGAACTCGGAGGCATCAGGATTGTATGGCAGAATTGTGTCGAGTGTGTTGCATGGGTCACGACCATATAAAACAAAAAATGGAGAAAAGCCTGTTGTTGATTGAATCGCCGTATTGTAGGCGTACGTCACGAAAGGAAGAACAACGTCCCAGTTGGAGTGGTCGGAATCAATATACATAGCGAGCATGTCTTCGAGGGTTCTGTTGAAACGTTCCGTTAGGCCGTTGGTCTGAGGGTGGTAGGCTGTTGATGTGCGGTGTACCGTACGGCATGAATGTAGGAGCTGCTGAAGAACTTCGGACAAAAATACGCGTCCTCTGTCACTCAGGAGCTCCCGTGGTGCACCATGATGAAGAACAAACCGGTGCAAGATGAAGGTTGCAACGGCACGAGCACCAGCCGAAGGTAGCGCTGCCGTTTCGGCGTACCTTGTCAGATGGTCGGCAGCCACAATCACCCATCGATTGCCACCAACAGAGCACGGTAGCGGGCCGTATAGGTCAATCCCAACACGGTCAAATGGGCGTGCAGGACATGGCAAAGGCTGCAGTTGACCGGGCGAATGAGGGAATGTCTTGCGCTGCTGACACTGGGAACATGAGCGAATGTGTTTGCGTACAAACGTGTACATACCCCGCCAGTAGTAACGTTGGCGGATCCGCTCATACGTCTTTAGCGCTCCGGCGTGTGCGTGTTGCGGTTCAGCATGAAAATATTTGCAGATACCAGACCGCATATGGCTGGGTATGACTAACAGCCATTTACGACCCGCCACTTGATAGTTGCGACGGTATAACAGACCATCCCGTATGGCGAAATGCGTTGCTTGGCGGCGAAGAGCACGCGGGTAACCGGAAGTTGATGCGTCAGAAAGCATACTCAATAGCGAGGCGATCCAAGGGTCCTTCCGCTGTTCGGATGGCATGTCTGTGACGCTGACGGCAGAGAGGGGAAGGTCCAGGGCTGATATATCCGTATCATCAGATTTCACGGGTGATCGTGAAAGCGCATCTGCGTCAGAGTGCTTTCGCCCCGATCGGTAGACGACGCGCATGTCGAATTCCTGGAGGCGTAGTGCCCAACGTCCGAGGCGGCCGGAAGGATCTTTCAGCGAAGCCAACCAACAGAGTGCGTGATGGTCAGTTACCACATCAAAAGTTTGGCCGTACAAATAGGGGCGAAACTTGTTTAACGCCCACACAATTGCGAGACACTCTTTTTCCGTAACAGAATAGTTGGCTTCTGCCTTAGTGCTCGGGTAGTCCAGCGTCTACAGCTCGTGCTCCCGCTCGCGCTTCGCACTCAGCGATGGTCCCACTAGTCATTGCCTTGCGAATTCCCCACTACAAACACTAATTTTATAATAGGTTTATTATATAATAAAACTTTCGAAAGCAATATTATCTTTTGCAAAACTGGCATGATAAAACCGAGTCGTCACCGATATAAATGTTGTGACAACGTTACTTATGCTCAGGTTTCTCGTGAAACAATCGAGCGCATGTAGGCTCATATGAGGAACATTGTGCTCAGGGTATCACAGAGACTGCCGATAAAACGAGCGTATGATTTAATCGCGGTTTTGGTACTTCTCCTTGTTTTGTAGTTCGCCAGTAGCCATTTATCATGTAACGGAGCTCAAAGCGCTGCTTGATTGAGAAGCTAGACGAATCAGAGCAAATTCTGATTTATGTTTTTTTTGTGTGTGCGTGTGTGTGTGTGTGTGTGTGTGTGTGTGTGTGTGTGTGTGTGTGTGTGTGTGTGTGTCGGCATGCTTTTGAAGCAGTGAATGTAACGACGCAATTGTGGCGTGCCTGCATAATCACTCGTGCACCATGGCGCGTAGCAGGTGCGTTCACTGATAAAGGCTCAGAAATGCATGAAACGCGCTAAAAACGAGCAATTACATGTTTTCGTAGGCTACAGCGCGCGCTCTCCTAATGCAGACGCTCCTGAGAACTTCAGTACCATGGGACGACAGCGCCGCTGCTACTGTCACCCGCCGGAGAATCAGCCGAGATGCGGCGTGGCCGCCTAGTTCATTCCATTGCCCCCTTCTAGTACACTGTAATCGTACGTTACTATGGCAAATGGCGCCAGTGGTTCAAAAATTCAATATTTGTGTGGTTACTATGGACAGGTGTTGCCATCTAGCGGGGCTCAATTGAACCAAGAAACGTCTGCAATTTTGAAGCTACTGGCGGGAAAACTGATCAATGGTCGTTGTTGCTGCTGTGTCCTACGCTGCTTTCAGTCTGCTGCTACTAGCGCAGTGAAGCCGGGCAACGTTGTGCACGGCAACTGTGACGCGAGTCGGTCCAGTCGGTCCGCTTCTTGAGACGGGTAAATTGAAGTGTGCTAATCCGATGCGGACCACTAAAACGTGATTTTATTTCAAAATAGGCCTTTTTTTGGCACGAAAGTAACACCACGAGGTTTCTGGACCGCTACTTCAACAATAATCGTCGAATGATTGTTGCCTTAAACAGCCTATTTAAATGACTTGGAATGTTGTTCTGCTAAGAAGAAGCTTCGCAGTGCAATAACTGCGCCTCGATAGAAACTGAAGGGCACACTGATGAGCATGCACTTTACAAACATTGGATGCATTTACACATATGAAGACCATCATTATTTTGTTGCTTCACAAACGCTTTAGCTTGCCCCTTACAAAAAAGCCACGTATTTGACTTTATGTTCATTTGTTTAGAGTATATCAGTCAGCTCGACAACACAGCTATATCTGTACCGTCAAATTCATTTTCCTTTATTGCAGGAAATTTGTTACTTTACTGTAGAACTATACGCACAATGAAGAATTCTACCAACATACATTACTATCCAAGAGCCGAAAGCTTTGATACCCAATAACATGGTTTACTACCGCTCGTCTCTGCTAGCTCCTGCATTTCTCTCGCCACTGTCTATTCAAACGAAAAGTAGCACGCCAGCAATTTTTATACGCCAGCTAAATTCATTCTGTGTGCACAAGCACACATTGTACATGATGTAAAAGTAGTCGGGAAGATCCGATGCTACTGTAAAAGCTCGTATTCACCATAACTAAAAAAAAAGCTAAGGCACATACTGATACGCAAGAGGCCAATTAATGAGCTAGCGGTGAAAGGCAAAGTAGAGGAATTGGGAGTTTCGCTTCAGATTAGATTCGAGGCTCTAAACAAGGTAACTGACGTAAGCGTTGAGCAAATTACCGATAAGTTTATTAGTGTCATAAAAAAGTTCAAAATGAAAATTGGAGGTACAATCACTAGACATGACACTGTCCAACTATCTCATGAGACGAAAAACCTGATTAGAGACGACAAACCATAAAATCATTCAATGCAACCGAGAAAATAGAGATAGTTGTGCTTTCGAAGTTGATCAATAGGCGCAAGGTATCTGACATCAGAAGGTATAACATAGAGAGAATCGAGCAGGTTGTAAAGAGCAGCACAAGCCTGAAAGCTTCGAAGGGAAACTTATGCATCAGCAAAAACTGTATGTATGCATTAAGGAAGCTGGAAGGCAAAGTGATAATCAATAGGGATAGGATAGTTGAGGTGGCGAAGGAGTTTTACGGGGAGCTATACAAAAGCCGAAGCAACCAGGTTGATACTGTCAGAAGCGATGATATCCCATAGGACTTTGACATCCTACCAGGAATCACTGAGGAAGTAAGGAAAGCCTTAAAAGGAAAAAGGAAAAAAATAGGAGGAAAAGAACGGCAGGCAGGTTAACCAGCCTTATGGGCAGCCGGTTTCCTACCCTGCGCATGGGAGGGCGATGTGGAAGATGAAAGATAGAGAGCAGAGAGGGAAGAGAGATAAACACAGCACGTTCGGCAGCACATGCACGCACACTCAGTCTTAAAAGGAATACAAAGAGGCGATGCCGCTGGTGAGAATAAGGTAACAGTGTACCTGCCAAAGTATAATATGGCGAAAAAATTTTGTTACAAAAACTAGCCATCTTATACGAAGAGTCGTTTGATGGTAATGGTACCAAAATCCTGGAAGAACTCCATCAACATTTTATTCCTTAAAAAAGAGATTTCAAGGATATGAAAATTTACAAGCTGATCGGCTTACTCTCAGTTGTCTACAAACTATTACCATAAATTACGGCTAATAGAATTAAGGCGACATTACAGTTCAATCAACCAAAGTACCAATCAGTACCAATCAGGACTTTGTACAGGCTACTCCACAATAGACCGTATTCGTACAATCAATCAGGTAATAAATAAATGCACAGAATACAACAAATCTCTATACATAGCTTTCATAGGGTATGAAAATGTGTTTGGCTCAGCGGAGTTTATCAACAGTAATGCACGCACTACAAAATCAGGACATCAACAAACCCTACATAAACAAACTAGACGAATTACACAGTGGATTCACAGCCACCATAGCTCTGCATAAAGAAAGCGACAGAATCCCAATAAAGTAATGTTTAGGGCAGGGAGACACGATCTCTCCAATGGTATACACTATGTATTTTCCAGACCCTGGATTGGGAAGAGTTAGCAATAAGAGTTAATGAAGAGTATCTTATAGTAACCTGCAATTCGCTGATAGCTTATGACTGCAATTCGCTGATAGGTTAGAAACCGTATTATAGACAAAGGCCTATTTTGTGTCTTGCGTTCCTATCGTTCCATTTTGATATATGAGCACGAATTAGAGGTTAAGAAGGACTTTGATAGTGTTCTGTAATGATTATAAATGCCTGTTTTTGGTGTTGGTGGTTAAATTCCTAGAAGTTCCTAGAAATGCCTACTTTCCAAGTCAGCGCCTATATGAGCGCTATTTGTATAAGCTCAAATTTTGGTTTTCAGTGCCATTTGAAACGGTTATTCATGCAAAAAAGACAACATTGGTATTTTGAAACACTATGAGGTTCAACAAATTCTTCTATTTCTAACAACTTCCGCAAAAAAAAAACGCTAACCGCAGTGAAAGGGCACTTGCTGGCCACCTTACACCACATAGCTGACATGCTGCGAGCGATATAAGGGGGAGCATGAGAGGTACAAAAGACGCTATTTTAGCAGCCCTAAGTAGAAGCATATCTCAACGTCTGCAGGAAAATGAGGAGACAGAAGTGAAGATGAGATAAGAAATAAGATGGGCGTCTTTGGGTGAGGACGTGGCGACCGTCTTCTACAGACAGCTGTCCAGTGTCCTGAAAAAACTGGAGAACCGTCCTAAGAACCTAGGTGTTGCGTTGGGAAGGAAACAGCAGGTTTTTGTGCGCAGCAGCGGGTAGGTGGAGAACGAGTGAATAACCGTGGAGGGCCAGAGATGGAATGCTCATGTTGATTCAGTGGTGATCATCATCATAATCATCAGCCTGTCTACGTCCACTGCAGGACAAAGGCCTCTCCCATGTTCCGCCAGTTAACCCGGTCCTGTGCTTGCTGTTGCCAATTTATACCCGCAAACTTCTTAATCTCATCTGCCCACCTAACCTTCTGTCTCCCCCTACCCCGCTTCCCTTCTCTGGGAATCCAGTTGGTGACCCTTAATGACCAGCGGTTATCCTGTCTACGTGCTACATGCCCGGCCCATGTCCATTTCCTCTTCTTTATTGCAGCTATGATATCCTTAACACCCGTTTGTCCCCTAATCCACTCTGCTCTCTTCTTGTCTCTTAAGGTTACACCTACCATTTTTCTTTCCATTGCTCGCTGCGTCGTCCTCAATTTAAGTTGAACCCTCTTTGTGAGTCTCCAGGTTTCTGCTCCGTAGCTAAGTACCGGCAAGATACAGCTGTTATATACCTTCCTCTTGAGGGACAGTGGCAATCTACTTGTCATAATTTGAGAGTGCCTGCCGAATGTGCTCCACCCCATTCTTATTCTTCTAGTTACTTCAATCTCGTGGTTAGGCTCTGCGGTTATTACCTGCCCTAAGTAGACATAGTCTTTTACAACTTCAAGTGCACTATTACCTATTGCAAAGCGCTGCTCCTTTCCGAGGTTGTTGTACATTACTTTCGTTTTCGGCAGATTAATTATAAGACCCACCTTTCTGCTCTCCTTGTCTAACTCCGTAATCATGAGTTGCAATTCGTCCCCTGAGTTACTCAGCAATGCAATGTCATCGGCGAAGCGCAGGTTACTGAGGTACTCTCCATCAACTCTTATCCCTAACTGTTCCCATTCTAGGCTTCTGAAAACGTCCTGTAAGCACGCAGTGAATAGCATTGGGGAGATTGTGTCCCCCTGCCTTACACCCTTCTTTATTGGTATTCTGTTGCTTTTTTTATGAAGCACTATGGTAGCAGTTGATCCCCTGTAGATTTCTTCCAGAATGTTTATATATATTTCATCTACGCCCTGATTCCGCAGTGTCTGCATGACGGCTGATATTTGTACTGAATCAAACGCTTTCTCGTAATCTATGAAGACTATGTATAGTCGATCGTTTGTTATATTCTGAGCATTTCTCTATCACCTGATTGATAGTATGAATGTGGTCAATTGTTGAGTAGCCTGTTCTAAATCCTGCTTGTTCCTTTGGTTGATTGAATTCTAATGTTTTCTTTACTCTGCTAGCAATTACCTTTGTAAATGGCTTGTATACTACAGAGAGCAAGCTGATCGGCCTGTAATTCTTCAAGTCCTTGTCATCTCCTTTCTTATGTATTAAGATGATGTTAGCGTTCTTCCAAGACTCTGGTACTTTTCTCGTCAGGAGACACCTCGTAAATAGAGTGGCTAGTTTTTCTAACACAATCTGTCCTCCATCTTTCAGCAGATCTGATGTTACTTGATCCTCACCAGCAGCTTTGCCTCTGTGCATGCTCTCCAAAGCTTTTCTGACTTCTTCTATCATTACCGGTGGGGTGTCGTCTGGGTTACTGCTAGTTCTTATAGTATTAAGGTCGTGGTTGTCTCGGCTACTGTACAGATCTCTGTAAAACTCCTCCGCTATTTTAACTATCCTATCCATATTGGTAGTTAATTTGCCTTCTTTGTCCCTTAGTGCATACATCCGCCTTTTGCCTATCCCAAGTTTCCTCTTCACTGCTTTGACGCTTCCTCCGTTTTTCAGAGCGTACTCAATTCTCTCCATGTTATACCTTCTTACATCGCATACTTTACGTCTATTAATCAGCTTCGAAAGCTCTGCCAGTTCTATTTTGTCTGTTGTACTTGACACTTTCATGATTAGACGCTTCTTAATTAGGTTCTTCGTTTCCTGGGAAAGCTTGCCGGTGTCCTGTCTAGCTACCCTGCCTCCAACTTCCACTGCACACTCCGTGATGATACTCGTCAGATTATCATTCATTGTATCTACGCTGAGGTTGGTTTCCTCGCTAAGAGCAGAGTACCTGTTCTGCAGTGACACTCTGAATTCCTGTATTTTCCCTCTCAGTGCTAGCTCATTGATTTGCTTCTTGCGTATCAGTTTCTGTCGTTCCTTCTTCAAGTCTAGGCGGATTCGAGCCCGTACCATTCTATGGTCACTGCATCTTACCTTGGCAACCACTTCCACATCCTGCACGACTCCTGGGTGTGCAGTCATTATAAAGTCTATTTCGTTCTTATTTACGCCATTAGGGCTCCTCCATGTCCACTTGCGGTTTTCTCGTTTTCGGTAGAAGGTATTCAAAATACGCAGATTATTGCGTTCTGCGAATTCTACTAGTAGCTCTCCTCTGGCGTTTCTAGTGCCGATGCCATAATCTCCTACTGCCTGGTCTCCAGCCTGCTTCTTCCCTACCTTTGCATTAAAGTCGCCCATTACTATAGTATACTGTGTTTTCACCTTACTCATTGCCGATTCCACGTCTTCATAGAAGCTTTCAACTGAAGCGTCATCATGGCTGGATGTAGGCGCGTAAGCCTGTACTACCTTCATTTTGTATCTTTTATTCAGTTTAATTACAATGCCTACCACCCTTTCATTAATGCTATAGTAATCCTCTATGTTGCCAGCTATGTTTCTGTGAATTAGGAACCCTACTCCAATCCGATGGAGGCGGAAATGTTGTAGGCCCGTGTGCTCAGATTTGGGTGCACGTTAAAGAACCCCAGGTGGTCTAAATTTCCGGAGCCCTCCACTACGGCGTCTCTCATAATCATATAGTGGTTTTGGGACGTTAAACCCCACATATCAATCAATCAACCCTACTCCAAGTTTTCTTCTGTCTGCCAAGCCCCGATAGCAAATGACGTGCCCATTCTGTAGCACAGTATAGGCCTCATCTGTCCTCCTAACCTCACTCAGCCCTATTATATCCCATTTAATGCCTTCTAGCTCCTCGAATAATACAGCTAGACTTCCCTCACTAAATAACGTTCTAACGTTAAACGTTGCTAAGTTCAAGTTCCAATGGTGGCCTGTCCGTATCCAGAGATTCCTAGCACCCTCTGTTGCTTTGCAGATCTGACCGCCGCCGTGGTCAGTTGCTCCGCAGCTGGTGGGGACTGAGGGCCGTGAGTTAATTGACGAATGCCTACGGGAGGAGGTGGCCAGATACTGCACCAGGGTGGCCAATCCTTCTCTGGTGAGATCATCGGTGCGTACCGGCTTTAAGCCGGTACGATCAGACAGTAGTGGGAATGCTCCATGCATGTCTTCCTTATTGTTGTTCAGCAGCGTTGGCGGCCACCCACCACGGAGCCCAACGAGGGGACGCTACAAGGTTACAAATGCTGAAACCTGCAGACGCCAGCCGTACAATGCCTCTATAACCCAATGCGCCTAGACCAAGGTAGGCTATTTGCACAGGGCTAACGCTAGCCGCCAGGAAGTTTGGAAGTAAACGGAAGAGAGTAGAAGACAGGACAGATAAATAGTAAGAGATAAAGACGAAGATGTAGGGAGAGAGAGATAGGAAAAGGCGACTGCCGATTCCCCTGGGTGGGTCAGCTCTGGGGTGCCGTCTACGTGAAGCCGGGGCCAAAGGGGTGTGTTGCCTCTGCCGGGGGGCCTTAACGGTCCAATCACCCAGCGTCGGCTCAACCCCCAGGATCCCCTTTTCCTCGGACACGGCAAAGCCACGCACGGCTAGGCGTGGGAGGGAGTCGAAACTCCCCCGTTAGCTCGGGTTCGTGGTGTCGCTACACACCAAACGCCTACTTGCGCAGGCGCCCCTGCGGACGTGACTTCACTACTTGGAAAAGTTGATGTCAACTCGACCCTCTCGGAACAACAACAGACCGAGCTACGTGAACTGTTATATCAATTTAAAGAGTGCTTCGCGTCCACCTCGAAGGTTCGTCAGACACCGATCACCAAACACCGAATAATTACGTATAACGGCGCCTCGCCCATAAAACAACACCCTTACCGCGTTTCGGCAAGGAACGTGACGTTATAAATGCTCAAGTCAAAGAGATGTTGCAAGATGACATTATCCAACTTTCGAAAAGTGCCTGGTCATCTCCGGTCGTGCTCGTGAAGAAAAAAGATGGATCACTGCGCTTCTGTGTGGACTACAGGTAACTTAACAGCGTGACTAAAAAAGACGTCTATCCGCCGCCTCGCATCGACGATTCCCTCGACAGACTGAGGCGGGCCAAGTATTTTTCATCGATAGACCCGAAAAGTGGCTACCGGCAGATCGAAGTTGATGAACGAGATCGTGAATATATATAAAAAATTGAAAATATACATTTTGAAGATAGGCGCTTGTAGATAGGCATAATTGCCAATCCTTGAGCCTTCGTCAACAGTGGGGTGTGGCGTGGTGCAGGCTCCCCCAGTGCTTCCGCACGCTTGTGCTTGCACCACGAATTTGGTCCCGCGGGGCAAAAGTTGTGGCTACTGGCACCATCACTGGAGTAGCAATGAAAATACGATGCCCATATGGCAGTGTACATATTTCGGACACTGTCCTTCATCAGTGGTGATGAAGGCCACCAAATCGTTATACTTTATACAGCGAAACCTGAGACAGGTACCGGCATGTTTACAATCAATAGTGCATTTAGCATACGTTCGCCATACGCCTGAATACGCTTGTGCCGCATAGGACTCTTTGGTACATATCTGTAAGTGAAAAAACTTGAAGAAATACAGAACAGGGCTACAATTAAGGTTTGCCCTATAAGCCATTACTAAAGAAATTACACCCGTTCCAATATAAAAAATGAACTAGTATGGGAATTGATCATCGCGTCGAATTAAACTGCGGTTAAAGCTCCTATGTAAAAAATTCAATGGTAAAACTCACATTCGAAAATAAATGCACATAAACAGTCCTCTTCGCGCAACGGCAGTTGGTTTGAGATTTTAGAATGTCGTATCAGATCTAATATTTATATATTTCATTTTTTGTTGTATTCATGACTGAATGAAATGGCTTATAAAGAAAACAAGTGTGTTCTATCAATGAAGGCATGTTTTCTTTGACATTGAACCCATATGCCACAGCGCCTTTGGTTAAATTATGTGATCAGCACGCGGCTTTTGTTTTGTTTGTAATTTACTTAATTAGGCAGCCTTGTTTAGGTCACATAAGAAGTCGTAGTTAGAGAGTAGAGGTTTTTGCATGCCCAATGAAAAGAGTTTTACCACGGTGATTTGCCAAATTGGTTCGCTACAAGCCGTAAAACCATAATGTGAAGAGCCAAGCTTGAATCTCTTGCTTCTATCTCCATGTAGCCATCGCGTGCCTAATTCCTTCCGTGCTCTTTTCGGTATCGCGGCTGGAAGATCACATGATGCATAGATACCAATAACAACATGCGTAAGCAAGGTCACGTGCGCATGACATGTCCCAGCCTAGTCGTGCACAAACGCCATCGATGTTGTGTCATTTCAGCGTTCTCTGTTGTGTATTACCCGTTTGTGTGGGATGAATCTGTCAGTACACATGCTTTTCGAGAGGCTGCAATGAATCATGTATCGTGACCATAATACGCGATGTCGCTCAGCTGAAAATAAAACACACTTTTTTAGTGCCTAAAAATCCGGCCTCTAGTTATAACATAACCTTAATGCGGAATTCAGGGAACGAATCGCAGCTCATTATTACTGAACTGGAAACCGACAGCAGAAGAGTAGGTCTGAATATTATTAGGCACAAAACTAAAGCAATGTGCAACAGTTTTAGCATAAAATAGAACTTTGCGATAGGTGGAGAGATGCTGGATTTTGTAAAGAAATATATCCACTTAGGACAGGTGGCAACCACGGGGCCAAACCATGAGAGTAAAATAACTAGAAGAATAAGGATGGGGTAAATCACATTCGGCAAGCTTTCTCAATAATGAATTGTAATCTGTCAAAACCTTCAAGACAAAGGTTTAAAGGAGCTGCATCTTGCCGGTACTTACCTAGGAAGCAGAACCTTGCCGGCTTAGAAAGGGGGTTCAGCTTAAAATGAGGACGACGCCGCGAGCGATGGAAAGGAATATGATCGGTATAGCCTCAAGAGACAAGAAAGCAGAGTGTGTCAGGGAGCAAACCAGGGTGATAGATATCATAGTTGAAATCAAGAAGAAATGGACAAGGGCCGGGCACGTAGCACGTAGGCAGCATAACCGCTGGTCTTTGGTTGTAACTGAATGGATTCTCACAGAAAGAAAAAGCATGTTGAGGAAACAAAAGGTTAGGTGGGCTGATGAGATTAAAAAGTTCACAGGTATAACGTGGCAGCAGAAATCACAAGACTGGGTTGATTGGCGCATCACGGGAGAGGCCTTTGCCCTGCAGAGGGCGTAGTCAGGCTTATGATGGTGATGATGAAATTGTATGCTTTACGTTAAAGCGTTTGCTATATCGTCTTTGTGTCAAGGCATGATTCGAGAGCGAACACTCGTCATGTCATGAGATGCTTTCTTGAGCATTTTGCTTCTACGCCTAGTAACAACCCTTTTTATTGTGATAGCAATTACTTGCAAGGACACTCTCGGCTGGATTTTGCCGCTGGCGTCGGCGTCACCATCATTCAGCGTATATGTAAACCTATCTCTATACATAAAAATGCAAGAAAGAGAAACAATTCAGAAAAAGACTCCGGCGCTGAATCAAAGGTCCGACCTCTTGCTCGTGAGTTCGAGGCGTTAGTCAAAAAAAAAAAGCAGCGAAAGAGCACCTCCTTCAACGTTGAGACGGCAAGCTATTTTTATCAACCACTAACCACTGACAACGTCCGTATCGGGGGAACTATCGTGTTTTCAGCAATACGAGCGAGATGGCGCAATCAACGGCGTCGTCACATTGTGGCAGCGCGAGCTCTCAGTCACCAGCGTACTTTGCTTCGCGGAGAGAAAAGGGGATAGATTCCCACAAGTGCGCGTGCTTACCTCATCATGGGGATAATCGTATGCCTTGGGCTCTCCCCGGAACGATTCTTTTGTAGGTAACACGCACACAACGGTCACTGCAGTCGCTGCACAGTGCCCGTTTGCGAAAAGGGACCACTTTTCAGACACATAGAAGTAACAACTGAGACACTTATTCACGTGAGTAAGGCATGCATGTTTCGATCTGCTTGCCATTATTCACATGACGTTCCACTTTTTCGCTATCGAAATCATCGCTTGACATTTGCGGCAAAGTTGTGACTTTTTCTAGTTGACAAAGTTCAATTGCTTAGTTATTTAAAAAAAAAAACATACCGCGGCTTTATACCGTGGTTTTGAAAACATTTCTTGGGCTACTAAATGTTTTATGTAAATATCTTATGTGTAAATGCATCGTCATTACATTCCCTAGGCGCACATATCGACATATCGATGCAGCAGCTCGCCGAATAGATGATGAAAAGCTGGTGAGCAAAGCCACTATTCTGCGAAATCTGCTACTTGAAAAGAAGTTGACGTTTGGAGAAATATTCACGTTCACTAGCGATTTCATACTGGCAGGTGTTGACACCGTAAGTGCTTCACTACTAATCCTGTCTTAACACGACACAACGGAATGAAGCATATAGCAGGGGACTCATTTTTTTTCAGACTGCTTTTGCAATGACCTGCTTGCTATTTCAATTAGCGAAGAACCAAGAAGCTCAGAAGAAAGTACGCCAAGAAGTTCAGGCAGCTGTTGAAGAGAACTCACGTACTATTATGCCTGAACCGGAAAACATGCCGTTCCTAAAGGCGTGCCTTAAAGAAAGCCTGAGGTAAGTGTATCAATTGGGGAAGTCCACAGCAATATTATATTCACTGCACGTGCATGAACCAACTGTATGCCTTTGAATGCCATGAAGCTGCGCGTGTAAAAAAAACGTGTGTTTGGGGGGGAATGAACGTGGATCTACCCTGCTGTATATAGGTTACTTTTGTGAACTTAAAAAAAGAAATGCTTATACATATTGAGAGAAATGTATCATATCATCATCTGGAACACGCATGTAGTGATCATTATGTGTCAGAATAGGTACACTAGTCCTGCAGCTATGCGCCGCGGCACTGCACCACCTGTTTTGGTTTCAACAATAAGTGCCGACGCTGAAACCCCAAGAGGTGTTGTGACGCCGCCGCCATCGCCGCTTAAGAAGTGCGGCACGTCTCTTCTTTCAATCCGAACGAGAAGCCGGACTATTACATACCTCTCATAGTGGAGAAACACGCGGCAGTGAAAGAAACGGACGAAGCTCTGACTTACAGCCGCGTTCTTTCTAGCTTCGTTGATCTTGTATCAACCGGCCAAACTAAGCACTTTAGTACAGTTCCTCTCTTATAAGAAGTAGCTCAAGATCTTAAGAGAAAAACTCCTCTAACTGGGGCTCCGACATTCGTTGGCGTAGCCGCTAGGTCTTATAGCTTACGCGAGAGGCATATTTGCCTGTGCTATAATTAAAAGAGCGCCGGTTCGATGACGCGTCGCTGCTCAGGTGAAGCTGTACACAGCTGCACTCTCCGGCTCCACACACACTGCTGCTCACTCAATGCGTGCGCTGGATACTCATCAAAAACACCACAGAGGTAAAGTCGGCTGTGGCAGGACTCGCTGCGAACACCCAGTGGTGAGAGCCATGCAGACCGAAGCGAACAGGGCCCGCCGGCAAGTGGACCCTGAGCAGAGGGTGGCGCGAAGCCGGAGAGACGAAAGTGGCGACAAGCTATCTTGGAAAAGGAACGAGCGTGGGATGCAGTGGCCACGTGCCTGAAGCGGTCGCTACCGGAGACTGGAGGCGCTGACGCGTGCTTTGAGCACCACTTCCTAGACCACTCGTCTGTGTTACTGACCGCTCCTCCTTCGATAATAATCTGACCAAGTAGTTCACTGACGACAAAGCTGTAACCTTCTAAGGAAAGCTAGTCCCAAAGCTCATCGAGAACAACCGTCCTTTCTGGTCCACACAATCAAACAATGATGCATTATGTATTTCTTTGTATCGCAACGTGAAAGAGTACACCTTGTGCATATGATTGCATGCGATATGTAAATAAACAAGCATTGTGTATATAAGTGCACATGAAATCACCCTATAACAACGTGTCACGTCTTTATATGATGTGTGGGGTCAGTGTTTCACGGTTTACCGATAAGCGTTGCAGCTTCGCCCCACTCATCATCATTCACTTCGTGGAGATAGCGTCGATTTTTGTCCACGAGAGGTCTCACGAGTATTGCAAACGAACGCTCTTCGAGGTGATGAAAATTTTAGGTCTGCTGTTACGGGAGTGAAGACATTGCTTCGAACAATCTGTCGTGCATGACGCGCGTGTCAACGCGCTACGAGGAGAATCGCTACGTGGCTTACCGGAGATCGGCTCAACGTCGAGCGGCAGGATCCTTTCAGCTAAGATTTGGTTTGCTTTTCATTCCTAGCATTTCTTGTTAGTTTCTCTCAACTGAAACGTTGTTGCAGCCCTTTGGAGGTCAGGCAAGTCAGAATATTCTGCTGTCTTTCTCACCACCCGGCCAAGGGCACTCCCCTTGGCTGGCCTCACTACCGGTCAAGGATTGGCCGCTCGATATCTTGCTACGCAGTGGAGATAGCTACGTCCCTGTGGTTATGGTTCCTACAAATGAGGGTTCCATTCCAATGAAAAATCCGAAGGTGATACAAGTGGAGCTTCAGAAAGCCTCGTTGCTTTTCCAGAAGATTACTGAGGTCCGCCAGTTCGGCCGAGGGGGTATCCTGTGCTGCTCTGCAGACCAGGATTGCGTCCGACAGCTTCTGAATTGCTCTGAATTTGCTGCACAGCCGGTGAGCCCGTTTATTCCAGCTCATCTTGCTTGTACGAAGGGCACAGTCCGTGGGGTGGATACGAGTCTGGCACCTCAAGCAATTCTTGACTTATTTGCTGTAGCTGGGGCAGTTTCAGTTTATCGATGCACCCGAACGACTGATAAAACAAAATCGCCTACTGAATCATTTATAGTAACTTTTGCAGGAAGAGTCAGACCAACAGAATTTAAGGCATGGCCATTAATCTACAAAGTAGAACCACTTTCCCCGAAACCTTTGCAGTGCTCAAAATGTTGGCGATTCGGCCACAGCATGAAAGGATGCAGATCACAGGCTAAATGTCGTCTGTGCGGAGAGAGTCATGACAGCTGCGATTGCAAATCGGATGACCAGAAGTGCTGCTTGTGTAATGGATCCCCCCCCCCCTGCAGACTCTGCTGAATGTGGCGCAAAAGAAAGAGAAATGGGTGTTCTAGAAATCGTAGAACGCAGGCGTTGCTCTAGGAGGGAGGCGGTAGCAGAAATGCATGAAAGATCGAAAGGTTACGCAGACATAACATCCCGGCACACAGCGGCAATGGATGCATCGCTCGCAAAGTCGATAACGGAGGCTATTGAAAAGTCTACTGAAAAGGCAATGCAGCGTCTGGCAGCTACTCTTTTTGAAGCCTTGGCGGGTATGTTAACACAACAGCTGACACAAATCATTGGTACAGTTTCTGTGCAAAATCGGCATTCGCACGCTCTGTTGATTTCAAGATGTACAGATAGGAAAATCAGACAGTCAATCATAGATCTATCTCTCCGAAAGCAGGACCTTTAAAAAATAGAGTTCAGGCTGAGTCAGATCCTGTGACATGATTCAGGAGACTTTACAGATATGGACACAGAATCTCTAAGAACTTTGAAACGTAACAGATCTCCCCCTTCTAAAAAGTCTTCTCAGAACCCAAAATTCAAGGAATACTTGTCATAGAAAGACTTCTTTGAGAACCTTTCAAAAAATGATTTCTTGAAAAAAGATATTCTGGGCCAGGCAGTTTCTTCTGCCAGTGTAGCATCAAAATAGGTTCGCTAAAAAATCTGCAGTGGAACTGCCGGTCTATTTGGTCGGCAACTACTGATTTACAATATATTTCTTCGCAAATTTCTCCCGACATATTTGCCATTTAGGAAACCTGGCTTGCTAACGGTAAAAAATTTTATAGGAAAAATTATCGATTAATCCGGCTGGATCGGCCGAGTAAAGGTGTCGGTCTGGCTTTCTTAATATCAACTAAATTTAGTCACAGAGCCAAGATATCGTATCAGTGTATGGATACGAATTACGAAATCCTAGTGTTAGACATAACACTACCAGACTGCTCGCCTTTCTCTTTTGCAAATGTATACTTTCCTGCAGAAGTTCAAGACACGAGATGCCTCGATATTATGGTAGCTTCATGCAGAAAAGAAATAGTACTGTGTGGTGATTTCAATTCACACCATGTGTCTTGGGGCTTCAAATGTGATGTATGCGGAAGACGTTTGTGGGAATGAACGCTTGATAATAACTTTTCCTGCTTGAACTCACACGTTGCTACATTTGTAAGAGGTAACTTTAAATCGACTATTGATTTAACATTTTCCAGCTCCACTTTAAGCATCTCCTCGTGGAATATAATAGATTGTGCTACAAACAGCGACCACCTTCCCATTGCGTTTGAAATTAGGTTCCCGGGGTTTAGTTTGGCAGGGAAAGTTGGCTCACTCGTAAATTATGCTAAATTACAAAAAGACTTAAAATCTACGTTAACTTTTCGCGAGGAAATGCAGGAAGGCATTAGGGCTATGAGTCTATGCGCGGTGTTGAAACGATCATTAAAAAATTCAACGTTTACTGTAAACTCGAACACACCGGGTTCTTTTAGCCCGTGGTGGAATCTAGAATGTGTCAGGGGGTATAAAAAGCGAAAAGCGGCTTAGAAAAAGCTGTTAATTAACCAATGCCCCCAAAATTGGAGTGATTATAAATTCATGGCCGCTGATTTCAAGCGTTCAGTGCGCAGAGCAAAAGAAGAATATGATATGAATAAATTTAGTTACCTGTGTAAGTCTAAAAATAAGAAAATGCTTTTCAGGTTTTTACTTGCGAGAAAAATGATTACACAGACAGAAAGCAGTCATTCCACCATTATGTCTCCTCACGAACTCTCTGATTTCTTGGAAAATATTGCTAAAGGCTTGCGAACCAGGTTTACGACAATTATGCCAAAGTCCATGGTGAAATTAAGAGTGGATTGTGATTTCCAGGAGGTATCTTTAGCTGAACTGGCGGATGTGATGGAGAGCTTACCACCCGCTGCTCCTGGACCTGATGGGGTGACCTCTACAATGATTAAAGTGCTATACGAAATATCCCCACATGAAATCCGTAATATAGTTAATTATTCACTGAAAAAGTCTTGGATTCCGGCAGATTGGAAGCTTTCCAAAATAATTCCGATACTTAAGAAACAGGGAATGGAGTTTACTCTGGATTACATAAGGCCTATTTTTTTTACATCTAACCTGGTAAAGCTTGTAGAGAGAGTCTTAAATGCCCGTATAATAAAATACATCAATGAACATACAATACTAAACCCCAGACAAATTGGCTTTAGATCGGGATACTCCATTTGGTGTGCACATGTGGATTTGGAAAGTCGCATACAGCTGGCTCGGCATCGCCACGAATACTATGCACTAGTCACTCTAGACTTAGCTAAAGCGTACGACAAGGTAGAATATCCTATCCTAATCCAGCAGATGCAAGACTATCGCTTTCCAAAATATATAACAGCATGGATTACAGAGTTTGTGAAAGACAGAGAATTTTATTGCTTCTTGGATGGATGCTTTTCTAAAAAATATAAGCAAACACGAGGTGTACCTCAGGGCTCAGTATTATCCCCGGTGTTATTCAACATATTACTAAGTTCCATTCCAACTCATCAGGATATCCAAATTTACGTATATGCAGATGATATTTCTTTCTTCGCAACAAACAGTGATCTGCACTCATTGTATCAGGCATTACAGAATTACATGAACATGCTAGAAGGATGGCTTGACAATATCCATATGTCATTGAACGTCAGAAAAAGTGCGCTTCTGCCATTCTCTTTTAAGGATCGTGTCCACATTTCCCTGGTGTATCGTACCGAGATCACTCCCCAGGTCGATTTCCTGAAATATCTAGGCATCGTATATAAGAGGACTCTAAATTGGAAAAGCCATATAGAGGAGGTTGGCTGTAAAGCGCCACGTGCCTTGGGGTGGTTACGCAAATTGGGAAACAGAAAAATAGGATTGCGTAGGAGTTCATTGATAATGATTTACAAGATGTATGTGCGGCCTATTATAAAATTCGGGTGCGTATTATTTTCAGGCAGCGTGGCCTACAAGATGAGACAGTTATTATTATTAGAAAGAGAAGCGTTGCGCTTGTGTCTTGGACTCCCCAAATTTGTGGCAAATAATGTTTTTTATGTGGAAGCGCGCCTTCCACCTTTGTTAACTCGGTTTAGAATACTTACTGTTCAAACTTTCTTAAAAATATACATTTCGCCTCTGCGACAAGCTTCTTACGTTTTATTCAAGAACCAACCGCATTCTTTGGAACACAATGGTCTTGACTACACTCCCCTCAGATTAGGCTCGTCCAAGCGTTGCTAGAGCCTCTCAATGTAAATATTAATTAGATTGGCATAACGAAGACGCCTGATTCAAAACTTGAAAATAAATGAAATTTGATGATATTTTCCCCTGTATTGCGAAACAACTGCCCCTTCAATATTTAAATATTCGGTTAAAAGATTACTTCACTCATCTGTCCATAAACAACATTATTGCGACGGATGCATCCGTATTGAACGAAAAGGCTGGAATAGGCATCTTCTGTACTTCTCTCGACTGGTCTTTCTCAGTTTGATTACCAGATTACACGCCTATATTCATCGCTGAAATATTTACTATAATTCTAGCGCTTCGTAAACTTCTTGCAAGCGAATCAGAAGCGGTCATACTTACCGATTCTCTCTCAGTACGCACTGCACTATCTAGAGCAAAAAATTTGACATTATTGAGTATGATTAGCAGTTTATTACCAGCAAACCTGGAAAAATTTCACTTGCTATGGATACCTGGCCACTGTGGGATTTATCAAAATGAGATGGCAGACTCGTTAGCCAAAGCATCTTTAAGCGGACCACTCTTACCTATTTTACCTGATTTCGCCTACGTAACAGCACTCAGATATAGAAATGCTTGTTTGCATAAAGAAATAGAAAAATTATCATTGGATAAAGTCAGAGACTTCGTACATCTAAGATATTGCTGGAACAAACAGTGGTGTGTATCTCGGCAATTAGAAATTACAATCACCAGATTACAATGCAGAATTCCGCATCTGAATTACAACCTACATAAATCTGGACTAACAGCATCTCCGTTGTGTCTCTTTTGCAATAAATCTGAATCAATAGACCATTTCTTTTTATCCTGTCAACGATATGCTTATCAAAGGAAAAGATACCTGGTCGAACCAATTGAGAAGCAAGGTATAAAAATAAACGTGGAACTACTTCTATCCTTCGGAGGGATAACATTAGGTTATAGCCACAGGGAGGTTTTCTCTGCTGTGTGTGGGTACATAAGGGCAACAAAGAGATTACCCTGTTAGCCTATTGTTATTATTTACGGCTACGAGACTACCTGAATGCCTGACTTGGCACACTTGATAATCCTGCCGCCCGGTTCTTGGCCGATCCCCCTTTGTGGGCGAGTGCCAGCAAAGCTGAAGGTTCATCATGATCATCATCATCAATGACCTACCCGTTTTCTGCGAGAGTACGCGTCGTGCATGTTAAGCACGAGATACGGGCACAATCACTAAATTTACACGAAAGGGTCAGACAACCTCGTAACGCTTGGCTTAGAGTGAAAAATCTGGTATAAGCTGCAACTGCCCGATTTCTTCGCATGAAATATATACACAATTGCGAGGTATATGCCATATATATTTTTTTCTACAAACTACATTCTTTCTCGCTGAACTCGTTATTATAATTCCTCCCTGCGCCCTTCCCCATCATGCCACTAATGGGGTTGGAAACACCACCTCTACCGCTGACGATTTCTGAGCAGCACACATGTGTATTTATCACTCGAAAAATATTGTTGAACCATTTTAATTGCAGGTTGAAGCCTCCTTCTCCTGGAATCTACAGAGTACTAGACCACGATGTTGTAATGTCAGGCTACGTTGTACCAGCTGGGGTAGGTCTCACTAAGTTTTCAAGCACTTTCTAAGTTTTCAAGCAGCTCAATAAGTTTTCAAGCACATTGGAGTTCAAAGTACTAACACTGGGTATCATTTCCACAACTGAAGGCGTGTAACTTTTGTAACCATTGTTATAAGTGAAGAAGCAACCAGTGCCTCATTCTGAAAAAAAAATCACTTCTCCAGGTGGAAGTGATATCGCCAATGCCACACCTACGTTTTATCATTGTTCGCACCATGTTCCAAATGTAAAAAAAAGACGTGATGAATTAGTATTTGACTTTTAAAGTAACTTCATATTGGTTTGCATGTTACAAGCCTGAAACAAGCAATTTTCGTTTATTGGTGTTCACTGCGTCGTACTCTAGACGTTCAGAGCATGACACTCATATTGATAGACCCAGTGATTATCTAATGAGGCAGTGTCAGCTCATTTTGAACTCCCGTGCCGCCTCTTCAAACCCGTTTTATGTGAAAAAATGCTTTTGTGGGACAGACTCTCACCTAATTCTGACGTATTTTTTTGCAAAATTCAGCAGAAAATGTCAGTCCCACTGAGTTGAAACAAGCCATGCTGTATTTCGGAGCTTGTAATTGTTATGTAAACGTGTTCTGTTTCTTTGAAAGTTAAAAAATATGGAAACGTGGCACTATAAAATCTGTAAGCTTTTACCAAAGCTGATATAAGGCTTATGTAAATGCCATCCGCTTTAACAGTAAAAGCAATTACAGACTAATTCTTTCTAATCTTGTCGTAAATTGTTACAAAGGTTACGTTGGTATTGCGAAAACAGCGTTTTGTGGCTCAATGTGAGGGAGTTTTCCGCAGGTTTTCCGAGTTAGGGACATACTGAAGAAATTCATGATAGTAATCATCATCATCACCAACATCATCCTTTTTACGCCCTCTGCATGGCAAAGGCCTCACCCATGATCCGCCAATCATCCCGGTCTTGTGCTATGTGCTGCCACGTTATTGCTGTAAACTTCTTTATCTCGCCGGCCCACTCAAATTTCTGTCTGCTCCTCACGCGTTCGCCTTCTGTGGGAATCAAGTCAATTAAACTAATGACCAGCGATTATCTTGCCTACGGGCCACGTGCGCAGCCCATGTCCATTTCTTCTTGATTTCAACCATGGTATCCTTAACTCTGGTTCTTTCCCTGACCCGCTGTGCTCTCTTCTTGTCTCTTAGGGATAGACCTATAATTTTCCTTTCCATAGTTCGCTGCGTCGTCCTTGACCTAAGCTGAACTTTTTTTGTAAGCCTACAGGTTTCTGTTCTACAGGCAAGGTGCAGCTGTTACAGGCTTTCCTCTTGATGGTTAATGGTAGATTATTATTCATGACTTGAGAATTTTTGCCGAATCAGATACACCCCATTCTTGTTCTTCTGATTACTTTACCCTCATGGTTCGGCTCCGCACTTACTACCTCTCCTAAGTAGACAATGTCCCGTGCAATATCCAGCCTATCGCCGCATATCGCCGAGTCTTAATCATGTTTATGAATACTGATGCCATGATTCTTATACGGAACCTATAAGTTTTAGATTACTTTGTAGACATTGACATAAGCATCATACAGCCCTCACCTTCATCTTTTAAGATGTTGTGTCAATTTCAGTGAATTCACAATCCCAGGAAGGATTGCGCGGAGGAAGAGAAGTTGCGTTTTAGAAGCATTCGGCTGCTGTAAACATCGGATACGGCACAATCAAAATTGTCGTTACGCGCACAGCTATCGCTACATAACGTGCATTTCAATACAAAGAAGCAGAGGAATCATAGTTATATGTGCTTTTTTCAGGTGCCAATTTTTATAGATTACTACGTGGCTGGGCGCATCACTGAAAACTTCGACAATCCGGAGCTTTTCTTGCCTGAACGCTGGCTGAAAATGCAGCGAGTAGATTTACACTTCGACAGATACGCTTCCCTACCGTTCAGCTTTGGACCGCGCATGTGTCCGGGTCGAACGATGGCAGAGCTACAGGTGTGCCTCCTTGTATCCAAGGTACGTGCGGACAAGGTTGACTGAGGCCACGTATTGGTCTCAAGCAGGTCTCACAGATTTGGGTGCACGTAAGAACCCCAGGTGGTCGAAATTTTTCTTGCCCTCCACTATGGCGTCACTCTTATACATATGGTGGTTGTGGGACGTTAAACCCCACATATAAGTAAATAGATTATGCAGACGCCATAGCGAAATCCGTATTAAGTTACATATATAGTGAAACCTCCATCAGCATTAACTCTCTATGATGGGCGCCAACTCGGAAGCCGTACCCAAATGCTTTTATGCTGGAACGTTTAGTATACGCCGTTTTTACAGCGATGCTGTTTAACGGCATACACTAAGCGCATACACTGACAGCTTACACTAGCATACATTAACAGAATACATTGGCAGCAGGCATATAACAGCATACATTAAGCGTTTAACAGCGTACACTAACAGTTTGACGGCAGACACCAGACGGCTTCGCTGTTCAAGCTACCCACAAGTTATATGCCATGATGTGATTCATAAACGGGTATGTGACAAACGAATATTTGGCAAGTACCACTATGGAACACTGTTCCACTAAAAATGAAGGCAATATTTATGTCTACAGGCGATAACATAACTATCATCATCACAATCCCCCCCCCCCACACCCACCTGGCTTGTTAAAAATGAAGAAGGCACCAGCTGGCCAAGCAAACAGGTACGTGCCACTGCGCAGCCTGTCAGAAAACTATAATAAACCTAAAGGGGTATGGGCCACAGAATTACGTGAAAAAATTCTGCAGTTAAAAAAAGCATGCAGATCCCATGTACCTTAGGAATCAGTGTTATGCAAAACATGCGGATAGAACGAAAGAGTGCAATTTTTTTCCTGAGCGAGATGTTACGAAGCTCTGCTAAAATATATAATGCACGTACAGACATGCGCTAAACAGACGCATATGCTTTCTATAACCAGAATTTGAGTAACGATGACAGCAACAACATGGATATTAGCAACAACAGAAGCGGTAAGCTGATATGAAGCGCTGGTGCTCGCGGGGATGGTAGCCCTGAACAGTGCTACATGAATCAACTTCAGCGGGTGGCACTTAGCTACAATTGGCATTAACCCATTGTGACTGCTGTATTATCTGTATCTAATGTTTAGAAAATTAGACACCCAGTTCTGGAAGTCAAATGACGTTTCGCGAAGAATAAAGTATATTTAAAAAAGGAAACTTTTAAGCCCCGCCTTTAGGAGTTGAACGCAATAGCGACATCCTGCCCTTAGTGCTTACTTCAAACACTTAGCGCATGAAATCTTTTCGAACTTGTTAAGAACCCACTAAGGGGTTTTAGGAGAACAGGCACAGCAACGCGTGTGTCTTTTGCAGTGAATGACCAGCTTTAAATTATGAAGCCTATATAATAATCACATGTTTTGACGCCCGATGGCAATGTACCCGTGTATTAAGCATTATTAGTGCGATATTCCATGCTATAATGTGAAGCATCTATACAGGACGCGCGTGATTGTAAAACGTGAAAGTTCCTTCCAGTGAATTTCTGAGCAGAGGAAGGTATTTTCACTCTATTCACAAGCAGACAGGTGGCTGTGGGGCGGAATATCTCTTGCCACTCAAACAACCCGTGTTCATTCTCTACTCTGACCCAGGATTTTTACATTTATTTTATTTCCATCGTTGGCGAATTTTCGGTCAAGCTATTTTTGCGCACACAACCAATGACGCCTACACCGATGCCGACACCAACACTGACGCTGGAATTTTTTGCGAAACGAGCTCTTTAACGCTATATCACGTTAAAAATAGCTCCGAGACCTGGCGTGACTTTGCGGTATAACACTTCATTGCCACGTGGAATGCTGGGGCTGGATTAATGTAGGTACACTGGCATTTATTCTTTGCATTCATCCGGTCAACGCTGCTCATGTGAGATTTTCAAGACGATGGTCTTTCATGGAGACCTTCGCCGCAAAAATTTTGGTCTGCCTGCCTGCCCGCCCGCCTGCCCGCCCGCCCACCTGCCCGCTTGCCCGCTGTCTGTCTGTCTGTCTGTCTGTCTGTCTGTCTGTCTGTCTGTCTGTCTGTCTGTCTGTCTGTCTGTCTGTCTGTCTGTCTGTCTGTCTGTACATTTGTCTGTCTGTCCACTCTTAACGATACCCCAAATGGCACCAAACGATGCCCCAAATGGCCGACCCCATCGGCCGCGCCCACCAATATTGCTAAAGTTTCACCGTTCATACTTGTGCGATTTTCAATTAAAAAAGCAATTATTGTGCATATCTGAACACGTCAAGAATTTGTTTGTGTGAGTTTATACTAGAAAAAAAGCATACATGAGTAATTCTAAGCACTGTAGCGTTTATTACGCTGCGCTCACAATGCAACGCCTGCATGAAAAGGAAAGTGTTTCCAACGCTTTGCTAAGACGACACGGTGGGGACACCTACCCGTCACTTTGCATTCTACACCTTACCGCCTCCGATGCAGGTGCGCACGCCAAGCGCTTCGGTTTACAAGATAACTGCCAGATAGCCCTCATGTCTCACGTGGGACGTGACTCGATGCGCTCGTTTGCCTCCGCTGCACGCTCGAGGCACTCTAACGCAGCACTTCCAGAATAAAATTCACCAATTTCCTAGCGCAGAACAATAAAGAAGCGTTTTGTTCACTTTTTCAGGACGCAAAACTAGCGTCTTTCGATGACATTTGCAGTGTTACATGGAGATACGGGGCCAATTTTTCCCTAATGCCTAGGCGTTAAAACTACGCATGTCTGTTCTGGCTGTTCTTGAGTCGACATGAACAGCCTATCACATGTGGCCCATACCCACATACTTGTGGCACATACCCAACCGCGAATACGTGTCACACGTCTGTGGGAAAAGGTTTGACTATGTACGCGACAGGCTTCTGACATTCTTCGTGTCCCGACGAGCGAGTCGTATTTGTCTAATTTAAACTTCTTATACTAATTTTAGTTTTTCTGCAACCTAACGGGATGTTCACGAGAGCACCAGACGTAGGTGGCTGAACAGATAGATAGATAGATAGATAGATAGATAGATAGATAGATAGATAGATAGATAGATAGATAGATAGATAGATAGATAGAACCTCAAAGTGTCTGCAGTACACAAAAGATGTTTTGCATTTAAAAGCCGATAACAGAAGCGGGAGAAACAAAACAAGCTCTTAAGTTATGGGGAGAATATGCAAACTGCACTAACTTATTACTTGAAGTCAGATATTATGTAACTTTACTGCTTGTAATGTGTGTATTATGCCTATTGTTCACCGTTGCTAAATATAGCTGCGAGTGTTTCCTTAAAATGTCAGGGAAGGTGCTAATGAACATATGCTGAAGCCAGCGTGAAAAAAGAAGACTCGTTGGTGCCTTTATAACTAAGGATACTTTTGACGCAAGTTGAATGAGGACACACAACACAACAGGACGGGCGCCCGTCTTTTGTTATGGTCATGTCCTGTGTTTGTGTGCCCTGTGTCCTCGAAGAATGTGCGCCAAAAATGTCCTCAAGTATGAACCAGTGCTAACTAGCTTAAAGCAGGTTCCTGATAGCTGGTGCCATAAATTTGAAAAAGTCGATTATTTTTATAGGTGATAAAAAAGTCGGACTATATATGTATAACAGGTGTAAAAAATGCTGTTCATTGGCTTTCAGCATTGACTTGGTACGCTGCTGTACTGATGCAATTTTTGGTGCCTTTCAGATTTTGCTAAAGTACGAGGTTCACTGTGACAAAGAAGACATTGACTTTCATCGTCGTTTGGGAAATGTGCCAAATGAGTCAGTTGACTTTTCTTTCAAAAGAATTTCTTTGCCAGCTTTCCTAAAGGTTGCTACGTAACACTTACCATACTTCGCGAAGAATGCGAGATGCTACAGTGTGATGATGTCCTATCATGATGCCATGTAATCAAAATAATTTAGTCGGGACTGTTTCTCAGTGGATCACATAAAACATATTTTGGTTGCGCATGAATAAAAGCACAATACCTTGCATTGAGAAAGAGCAAGAAAGAACCATTCTGTTTCGCTCATTTTCTCTTTTTTCCTTCTTTTTCACCGCAACGAAGGTCCAGCAGTTTCGGCCACACTATCATTGTAGGTCACTTGAGCAAGTATGTAAAGGACGAAGAAGGGAGACATCCGAGATGTGCAAATGTAGCCGTCTCTTACAATGCGGGATATATCTGGCGCATATTCGGAATATATGTGGTGCAGTCGGGAACAGTAACAAGCTAGTAGTAAATGATTACTGATTACTAGTTACTTTTTAGGGGCGAAACTCCTTATAGCGGCACCCGTTCGTCTTCCGTAGTATGTAACAAGTACAACATTTTGACCTCCAAGGTGGTGCTGGTGAGAGACTTCTTCTGCGCGTTGTTGAACAATAAAATATACTGCTCAATGTACATGTCAATGGCTGCTAATGGAGGATGAGCATTCGGCTTTTAGTTAACGCGCAGGCTGCGATCATCATTAGCAGCCATTGACATGTACATTGAGCACTATCTGACAAGAAAGGGTTGCTACGTTATACTCGCTGGGTGTCACCTCCTTAGCTTTAGAAGAGAGAGAGAGACAGAGAAATAACGTTTATTGCACCCGTCTAGAATGACGGGGGAGGAGGCTTCGGTCTCTGCCCCCAATCATCCCCCTAGCCATCGGCCTAGCTTTAGAAAGGTTTAGCGAGCGTCGAGCCGCAGTGCCATGAATAGAATGAACTTGTATATACCATGAATGAACTCGAGGTGGTTAAAAATGGGAAATAGATACGAAGCGCAAGCAATAAGAAAGTAAAAGCCGAATTCTCCGCCTCTCATTTCCCATTAGCAGCCATTGGCATGTACATTGAGCACTATCTGACTGAAAAAGTTTGCTACGTCATACTCGCTGGGCGTAACCTCCTTGGTTTTCGAAAGGTTTAGCGAGCGTTCGGCCGCAATGCCATTAATACAGTGAACTAGTATATACCATGAACTCGAGGTGGTTAAAGGTGGGAAGTGGACCCGAAGCGCAAGCCGTAAGAAAGTGTGCGTGTGCCACCTCTCGTTTAGTCCTTGGAATGTCCGCTGGATGGCGGTGCTTCTATATGGGGAATATATGATGAAAAGATGCGAGATGGTGGTACTTGGAGTGTTGAATAGATGGACGAACGGACACATAGACAGATGCATGGATGGGCGCATGAACGGACGCAGGGGCGGCTGCATGGACGAACGCAGGGACGGACGCACGAACAGACGCACGCACGAACGGGCTGATAGACGCATGGACGGTCACACTGATGGACGCATGGAGGGACGGAAGCAAGAACAAATGGACGGACGAATTCTTCGCCCCACTCCCCATCACTCACTCCATGGATATGCTGCAATTTTTTCCGTAACTTGTAACTGTAACCAGTTACTTATAGGTAGAGGAACTTGAAACTGTGACATCGTTACTTTTAGATGCGAAGCAGCTCTCTGACTAGCTTGTGTAACGCTCTCCCTCAGTACTAATGCGCTACATGCCACAGGTGTTGGTGTGGTGCCAAGTAGGTCACGCCGCTACTGCGCATTGACATCACGTTCCACTCGCAATGCGCGTTGACGTCACTCTCTCCCTCGTCTGCCACACTCTCACCGAGGCGCCCGCAGATGCCGCCTCGTCCGTTCACCCGCAACACCTGCCACGACCGCAGCTCACTGCACCGCTGACTCACTGGTTCACGTGCAATAAACCTGACTCGCGCCTAACGTGCGCATTGAAATGCTTCTGTACGTGTCACCTAAGACCTATGCCAGCCATCGCTTCAAAAATATCTTCAAGCGCTCCCCGCAGCACCCGCGATGGCGCCGTTCAACCCGTGACGCCACCCGTACGCAACACTGCTGCTTCGCATCTCATCGGGGTTCCTTTCGGGAAGAATATCTAGCTTCATTTTAAGCAGTAAGTTTTAAGTGATGCATCGTGAACGTTACGTCTACGTCTAAATACGCAACAGCAACACTCCTCAAATTCCGGCGCCAAAGGCTTTCCACTTTTTTTTGTTTTTGTACACCATATCTGCTCAATTTTCAACGAGTGAAGCCACTCTTTAAAACCTTTCAAGAACGAAGCTTTTTAAGAGGTCGTAGTATTATTGCTGTATTACGATTTATATAGTAATCTCCACTGCTACACTTAGAAAAGAAGGCAACAGTTGCTCCCAAACTAAACAACGGTAAATGAAACAGGTGGCAACAAAAAGTGCAGAAAGGAGAAAAATACGTTCTATGCGTCATTTTGTTTCATTTGCAAATCACCAATAGAGAATCGCGGCTGTTGACGCAAGCCGATGTGTACGCCGCGAATGCAGAATAACTCCAAGGGTTCCCCCTCCCCATGATTCGTTAAGAAAGTTCCGTCTTACTTGCTCTGTATGTGTTGCGTTAGTTAGACGTCCGTTGGGTCCTTTAAGTCTTGTTGATTTTTTGCCGCCTGCTTTGCCGATCGTAAGTCGTGTAGTATTGGCCACATTGTATTTGGAGATGACCCACCCCAGTCTGATCCTCGGCTGATGGGCGTTTTTTTTAGTTTTTTGAACCATGAGAGATATGAACAATGATTTGATGTGAGGCTGTAAAGGGGCTTTAAAATTGCTCGCGCTAACGCGGGCTAAACTCATAGAAATAACAAAATCATGAAAGTGGCGTGAAATATGTGCAGTGAAAGTGGATGGGAAAATGTCATGATAATAAAACCGTAGCGGAGATCTAGTCACCGCAGCGACGACCGCGGTACAAAGAGGGGCTACAGATCACCTTGAAATATGGGGTGAAAGCTATGAACATCTTTTAAAAATGTGAAAAATTATTGAAGTTTAAAAACGGATCCCTATACCGATGAGCGTCCCAAGGTGTAGTGGGAGCTGCTATTATTAGGGCAGTAAAAAGTTCTTTTTTCTTAGAGCATCTAACTCATTGCCCTGCACGAGAATGTGTAGAACCGTGAGTGTTTGTCCACATCTCTCACACATTGGTGGATTGCCGGTAGACAGAAGATGTGAATGTGTAGAGTGTGTATGTCCTGTTCTTGACCTTGTAAGTGTTACTTCTGTGTGTCGTGATTTTGACAGTGGTGGCCAACTACCTAGTTGTGGTTTAATCGCATGAAATTTATTGTCTGTTTGTCTATGCCACGTGCTATGCTGATACCCCCTGAGCTTTCGTTTTAGAAAAGGTTGCAAGTCTTGTGCAGGGATTGGTATTGATGCATGGGAAGTAGTGTCTTTGGCGGAAGCAGCCAGCTTGTCAGCGAAAACGTTCCCTTGTGTCTCATGGTGCCCTGGCACTAAGCAGACAACGACATGCTGTTTTTATGTGTACAGTGTGCACAGAAGTGAGTAAAGTGACACCAGCACGGCATTTTTGTGTTTTTAGGAGGCTTTAATCACACTTAGGGAATCTGGGTATATTACCGTCTTTTGTAATTTTATCTGTTTGATATGTTTTACGACCGCCAGTATCGCATAAGCTTCTCCTATGAAAATGCTGGCATCAGAATGAAGAACACCGCCCTTGGAAAAGGATTGGCCTACCGCTGCATTTGACACAGAAGTGTTGGACTTTAAGGCAACGGTAAAGAACTCAGGGCATGTGAATTTATGTTGTAGTTCTAGGAAGTATGTATGTATGTGTGTAAGGGTTGCGTGCTTTGTGACTTCCACAAAAGAGACATCACAGTCTATAAGCTGCCACTGACACGATGGCACATATGTAGAAGGAGTCGTCAAACTGTGTGTGAGAAGAGGCACACCTGTTTCTTCGGTGAGGACCCTTACACTGAGTGAGTAGGGCTGCCTCAACGAAGGAAGGTTCTCGAACAAGCTAGAACAAGACAAATTATCATTTGTGATATAAGAGAAGTGTTGCTTGTCTACTCTCACTTTCAGAAAGTACACAAAAGAGATGAACATCTCTGTAGGCGGAGCGCAAATTCTTTCGAATCCACGTACAGGCTTTCCTCGGGGCTAGCTCGAAAAGCACCCGTAGAGAGGCGAATGCCTAGATGTTGGACAGGGTTGGGAATCTTCAAGGCTGATGGTGTCGGAGACTGGTAGATTATGGCACCGTAATCTAGGCGTGTGCGTACGAGGCTTTTATATAAATTCATAATACAATTCCTGTCACTACCCCACGTAGTGCTTGACCACACTTTCAAAATATTCACTGTTCTTGCGCACCAGTCTTTTAAATACTTGATGTGTGGGATGAAGGTTAGTTTTGTGTCCAACATTATACCAAGAAACTCGTGCTAGGTCTTCACTGACAGAAGTTGACCATGCGGATCAATGTCGGGGTCAGGATGGAGGCCCCTTTTTTGAAAGAACAAGACGCAAGTGCTCTTTTGCGTGTTGAGTATAAAACCATTCGCCCATAGAGGCACCTTGTTCAACCCTAGTTGAACTTGGCGTTGGCACATTCAGATGTTGCACGGTTTGAAACCAATCTGTACATCATTGGCATATATGCAGTAAAAAATATTACGTCGGAGATACAGGTGCAATGAATTCATTTTAACTATGAAAAGTGTGCAGCTCAATACACCTCCTTGTGGCACTCGTGTTCTTGAACAAATATAAGACAGTGCCAACTCCGACACGGAATGCCCGGTTGGACAGGTAGCCTTCGAGGATTTTCAGCATTCTACCCCACACATCTAAATGTGATAGGTCTCGCAATATGCCAAAGCGCCACGTAGTGTCATATGGCTTTTCCTTATCGAGGAACACCGAAAGAAAAAATTGCTTATGAACAAAAGAGTCGCGAATTTGTGCCTCGATACGGACAAAGTGGTCAGTGGTGGACCGAGCATTTTGAATCCCACCCTGCTATTGGTCAAGTAGGCCATTAGTTTCAAGGAAGTGCATCAGGCGCCTGTTTTTCATTTTTTCAAATACCTTGCAAAGACAACTGGTTAAGGCTATTGGCCTGTAGCTGGAAACTGAAGATGCATCCTTGCCTTGTTTTAGAATTGAGATAACGAAAGCTTCTTTCCAGGCTGAGGGTAGCTCGCCGGAAAACCATACCCCGTTTTACAGGGAGAGGAGAGCTTTTTGGGTTTCAGTGGGCAGATGTTTCAACATTTCATATGCCACACGGTCCGGGTCTGGGGTATATTTATTGCAGCAGGTAAGTGAGGCTTGTAGTTCAGCTAAACAGAAAGGTTCATTGTATGGCTTGTTTGTTGTGGGTTTGCGGTCTGACCTCTGTTTTTCTATTCTAGTTTTGTATCATCGGAACACTTAACTATAGTGTAATGAGCTGGAAACCTGTTCGAAGTGCGCCCCGAGAGTGTTCGCCTGGTCTTCCAAACTCTCCCTTTGTATGTTCACTAGATGAAGTGTGTGCTTGTCGTCCTGCTACCTTACCAATCATGTTCCAGACTCTCGCCTCATGTGTGTATGAACAGTATATGCCAACTTTCTCTTCTCGCCTGTCGGCACGTCCTCCTTTCTTGCGACTTGATGCTTTTAAAGTTTACAAGATTCTTGGCTGTAGGCGAGTCTCTAAACAACTTCCGTGCCTTATTTTTTTTTCGCGCATTACGGCAGTCATTATTTCTCCATCGGACTCGTAGTTTGCCTGATGGTCCACATGTTTGTGGTGTACACTTCATTGCAGAAACAATCAATATAACTGTCAGGTAGCTCACAGCAGCTTCAATGCTTAACACCCTCATGTCCAAGTTAGTAGAGTCATTGTTTTTAAACTGTTCCCAATAGGCTTTACAGGTGAGCCATTTGGGAACCTGTGGAGGAAATATATTTGATATAGATGTGTTGAGAACTATAAAAATGGTCGATACCGTATGGATTATTTACGACTTGCCATTAAAAGAAAGGTGCGAGTGATGGAGATGTTATGCTGAGGTCTATTGACGAATAGCTCTTGTTACCAATATTGTGATATGTAGGCTTTCTGCGATTCAGGAGGCACGCACCGGAAGAAAAAAAGGAACTGTTCAATCAGGCGACCTCACGCATCGCAGGGAGTGTCGCCTCTTAAGCTACTACGCACATCAAACTCCCCTAGGGCAACATAGGGTCATGGGAGTTGATCTAATAATGCCTAAAATTCCTGTTTATTGAGTTGGTGAAGCGGGGGCATGTATATGGAGCAAATTGTGATCAGTTTGTTGAAGTGGATAGCCCAGACGGCCCCCGCCTCAAGGGGTGTTCGAAGCGGCAATTGTGTACAAGCTGTTTCTTGATCAACTACGATGGCAACACTGCCATAATATGCGATAGCATCATCCCGATCTTTTCGAATAATAGCGTAACTGCGTATGAAGTTCGTGTGCTTGTATTTTAAGTTTGTTTCTTGCACACAAAGCACTTTTGGTGTATTTTTGTGAAGAAGTTCTTGGATATCGTAATGGTTTCTCAGCAGTCCTCTGATGTTCTACTATAGTATTTTTGTCATTTTATTGTTGTGTGGTGCTGTGTGTACGAAAGTGTTGCCTTAGGTTAGAGGGTCTCTTGGGGGCCCTGTAGTTCGGGGTTTTTCGTTTTAGCGCGCTCCAAAGAGTTGCGCCTATCCTTCGTTGCCTGAGGGGCCGGAGGAGTGGGACTTGTATCCATCACCTCCTGCGAGGTGGCGGATGGTGCCTGCCCAGCAGACACGTTTGCTGTGGTTTCGGGCCCCGGGGTTCGGCAGACATGGGAGACTGCTGGCCCTGTTGGTCAGGTGGCGGATCAGTGCAGGTTGCTCCAACCGGGGGCGCTGATGACTCGACCGTGTTCACACTCTGTGTGACACGGCCGCGAAAACGTGTGGCGTAACGCCCCAGCGCGTCACATCTGCAAAGGAGAGATACGATGAGTTTTGCAGTGAAAAAAATTTACGTGCCTCTTGAAATGACAAATTGAATTAGACGTTGAGTTCTACTGTTTGTTTCTCTTTTTGCCATGTGGGGCATGATTGTGAGTAGGCAGGGTGATTTCTTTCCCAGTTCGAACAATAAGTGGCTTCTGAGGTGCAGTCGTCTGATATGTGTTGAGTGGATGCGCACTTTGCGCAAGTGGCTCGCCCTATGCAACTCTGCGATCCGTGCCCGAAACGTTGACACTTGAAACATCGACGAGGATTGGGGATATATGGTCTCACACGGAGCTTACAGTAGCCGGTTTCAATTGATTCTTGTAAGGTACTAGTACTGAAGGTATACATTATGTGTGTGGTGGGTGTTTCTTGTGTCGTCGTATAATATTTCTCTGTACCTTGACTACATTCTGGTCTTGCTAGCCTTTCAGTAGTTCACTTTCAGAGAGTTGAAGAAAGTCATCATCAGAAATGATACCGCGGACAGTGTTCATGAATCTGTGTGGGGCCACGGAAACAGGGGTTTCTCATATTGAGCTTTGACACGAACCTCCAAAAGGAGATCGCCACTTCCCATCTTTATGACTTTATAGCCTGCACTTATTGCTTCGGTGAGAGTTTTCGACACAAGAAAAGGTGAAATAGCACGTACTGTATTCTTTTCGATCTGACTATTAACAACATTGTACTTTAGGAAGGTTGGTTTTGAAGTGTTGAGCATGAAAAAGTCTTCGGTGCGCCACCTTTTCAGGGAGCGATTAGGAAGGGGGGGGGGGAGCATTAGCCGTAAATTGACTATAAAGTTTGGCAGCGGTGCCAGCCGTACACCACCGAGTGCAACCAGGGGATGTGGCAGGAGATTCTGGGCAGGTCCTATCGATGCCAGCTATGCAGCGCGCTTATAACCTAATATAGAATAGCCAAGACTGGGTATCCACACAAGGTTAACCCTTGCCGCCAGGAAATTTGGAAGTAGATGGATAAGAAAAGATGTCAGGAGAGATAAAAAGTGAGAGATAAAGACGAAGATGTAGGGCGAGAGAGAGAGAGAGGAAAAGGCGACTTCCGATTTCCCCTGGGTGGGTCAGCCCATGGGTGCAATCTACGTGAATCCGGGGACAAAGGAGTGCGTTGCCTCTGCCAGGGGGCCTAAAGGTCCAATCACCTGGCGTCCGCTCAACCCCCAGGGTCCCCTTTTCGCCGGACACGGCAAAGCCACACACGGCTAAGCATGGGAGGGAGTGGAAACCCCCCCGTTAGCTCGGGTCCATGATGTTGCTACTGGCAATGGCAACAAAAAGGACATAAAGACATAGAAGCATGGACGCGTGACCTACATCAAAGCGTCAAAAAAGGTAACAAAATGATACCGGAGAAAGCAGGGCTACAGAACGCTGACAGGAAGCTATTGCATATGTAGGAAGCTAGGCAAAGCATGTGACTCATTGATATGTGGGGTTTAACGTCCTAAACCGACCATATGATTTTGAGAGACGCCGTAGTGGAGGGCTCCGGAAACTGGAAAAGCATGCAAAAGCGCAGACAGCAACAAAAGCATAATCTAACCTTGTGCCGGAATATCACTCTGCTCGAAAAAACCATGGAGGACCACACACTTGAACTAACTGAACGGAATCGGGAGGCTACATATTATAGCATGCAGAGACAAATAGGATCAGCTAAAACATGGAACCTCTTAAGATATATTTTTGACCCCGAGAATAGTAAAAGTACGCAGAGACATAACTTGAACAAAATAGTTCACAGCTACTCAGGTACAGAAGAAGCTCTACCAGAAGCAGTACAAACAATACGTAGGAAATGCGTCAGATGAGCAATTCCGTTCGTATGGTGGCAAAGAAAACCGGACCTAGACCGACCGATCATAGCAGCCGAGATACGCGCTGTACTCATAACGATCTCTACCAAATCTGCGCCGGGCCTCGATGGTATTAGCAATAAAGTATTGCGTAATCTCGATGACGACTCTCTCACAGCTCTTGTCCATTTCATGATTGGCGGATGAGAAAAACGTGCCATCGCAGAGCTACGGAAAACAGCGGAAATAGTAATGATTGCGAAACAAGAAAAACCACTACAGTTACAGAATCTAAGACCGATATCTTTACCATCATATGTGGGCAAGCTAATAGAACGTGTGATACTCACGCGGCTGAATAAATATATGGATGATAACGATCTATTTCCTCACACGATGATCGGTTTCAGGCGACACTTCTCCACTCAAGATATCATGCTGCAAATTCAACATCAAATAAAGACGCGGCGACGAGGAGAGCCGATAATAAGGCAATACTAGGAGGTGACCTCAGAATGATTGATATGTGGGGTTTAGCACCCCAAAACCACCATATGAATATGAGAGACGCAGTAGTGGAGGGCTCCGGAAATTTCGACCCCCTGGGGTTCTGTAACGTGCACCCCAATCTGAGCACATGGGCCTACAACATTTCTGCCTCCATCGAAAACACAGCCGCCGCAGCCGGAATGCGATCCCATGACCTGCTGGTCACTAGCCGAGTATCTTAGCCACTAGACCGCCACGGCGGGGCGACCTGACCTCACTAAAGCTTTTCATAATATCACCCATAATATATCTTAGACAATTTCGAAGAACTTGGAGTGGCACAACGTATCTAAGCCTAAATATACAAAAGTTTTGTTTCAGACCGAGTAGCGGAAATCACGATTGGCGAGATCAAATCGAAAAACATAGAAATCGGAAGCAGGGGCGCTCCACATGTATCAGTTCTTTCCCCACTGTTATTCAATATAGCGATGATTGGTTTACCGGCTGAACTAAATACCACCGACGACATCACGCTATGGACATCATATGCATCATATGCAGATGACATCACGCTATGGGTAACTTGGGACAGTGATGATTATATAGAAAAAACACTCCAGTCAGCTATTCTGAAAGTAGAAAATCACGTGAGTGATAGAGGCCTGAAATGCTAATCATAGAAATCAGAGCTCCTGCTCTGCCCGCCGAGATACAAGGGCTCTGGTGGGTCCCAACGTGACCCAAATATAAAACTTGTAGCGGATGGTAACTTAATACCAGTGGTAGTCTGCACTCGAATTCTGGGACTACGCGTACAGTTCAACGGGTATAGAATGGCAAAACATTAAGAATACTTATAAACAGTGTCCAGCATACAATGAGGCTCACATCGCGGATAGCGAACCGCAACTACAACATGAAGGAAGCAAACTTGATTCGTCTCGTACAGGTTTTCGTTGTTACCAGGATAACATACGTAGCTCCTTACCTAAACCTTAGGAATGGCAAAAAAGCCAAATTGATGCGATAATCAGACGACCCAATCAACAAGCTTTAGGGCTGCCCATTAAAACAACTAATGACAAAATCTTAGCACTGGGACTCCATAATATACTTGGCGAGCCTATAGAGGCTCAAAGAATAGCTCCTTATGAAAGGCTGGCGCAGAGCCTTACGCGAAAGCAAATACTTAGTCATCTCGGCATCAGCTACGCCGCACAACACGGTCTTAAGACCAATATACCGCATGAAACCAGGCGACATCTTTACGTACCACTGCGGCTGAAGAACAATAATCCAGAACATAACAAAGAGATTAGAACGCTTGAAAGGAATTAAAAAAATTCTGCCATATTTACGAAGTGAATGATGATGAGTGGGCGAAGCTCTGGAGGTAAACCTGGTAAACCATGAATCCTCTGTACATTTTGCCCACTCGATTTTATTACATCGCTCCCCCTAGCGTACGTCGCCGCACTAAATCGAACGATTGCCTTCAACCAATGACACGCGCCATATGTGACATCATTCCTATTTTATAAGATCTCGCGTCTTTCATCAACTACAAGTACCGCTTTCTAGTTTATAACATCTTGCATCTTTTCATCATCAGCTACAAGTACCACCATCTAGTAAACACTACAAGAACTAAACGAGAGGTGGCTACATACAGGAGACGGTACCGCCATCTAGTGAACACTGCAAGAACTAAACTAGAGGTGGCTACATACAGGGGACGGTACCGCCATCTAGTGAACACTGCAAGAACTAAATTAGAGGTGGCTACATACAGGCTACAGGGGACGCACAGCCCACGCCCTAAGGAGCTTCGCCCCTAAAAAAGACTTCTCACACTCAACAGATGCTGTCTACGTGGACGCAGCGGAGTATACGCATTTGTATGGCATGGTCATTGCGGTCGTAGGCAATGATGGTGCCCCAAAGGATAGCGGCTTTATTCGAACAGGCAGCATGGTAGCTGTAGAAGAATCGGCTACACATTGGCCATAGATAGCTTCCACGCAGTATAAAAGTGTAACCAATGACTCCTAGGCCGCAGTCAGAAATTTTGCCAGAGGGCGAATCTCCCCGGAAGTACAAAATACATTGGTCAACTTTCGAGACCACGCAAAAGTCTACATTATTTGGGCGCCTGCACACTCCTCTCTTCCTGGCAATCAGGTGGCTCACAACGTGGCTCCAGGACTCACACGCCAAGCCACTGAGACGTCCCCACTAGGCTGGAAAGGAGATCGCATGGTCGCCTACAAGGAAATCACTAATCATTACTGAGTGGAAAGGGCCCGGTATCCTCCCGCACACCACACACTTAGCAAGCAGCAAGCGGTTGCCAGGCGCCTCCTTCGAACAAGCATACCCGAACCCGGTGGCATATAGCCACCTTTACCCAGGTCAATACACCGAGAGGTGAAAATTATGTAAGGAAAGAGCGGACCTACCTCACATTTTGTGGGCCTGTCTGAAGGCGGTCTGACAGGGTCGCAGAATTGATAATGATGAGCAGTGGGAAACCGTGCTGCTCAGCGCAGACCCAGAGCAATGGCTCTGGGGAATTCGACGGGCCGAGGACGCTGCCAGGGCTCAAGGGCTCCTAGCTGAAATCTTGGCATGGGCTCTGACATCTTGGGGTGGCTCCGTCGTAATCATATGTAGCCACTTCTCGTTTGTTCTTGAACCAGCCATAGAGGGTAGTACTTGTACATCTAACAGAATGTATGAACGCTGAAAAACGCAAATGGTACGTTAGTAGAGGACGTTACTTCTAGTATAATAAATATTAAAAATCACAGAAAATTCATGGAGCAAATGATGATGACTGGGGCGAAGCGTCAGTCATTCCGGCCATGCGTTCGTTCTTGCTTCCGTCCATTCGTGCGTCCATCTGTGCGTCCTTTGATCCATCCGTCTTTGCGTCCATCCCTGCGTTCGTCCATGCGTGCGCCCGTCCGTGAGTCCATCCATCCGTTTGTGCATCCACCTGTCCGTCCATCCATTCGTGCATCCGTCTATGCGTCCATCCATCTGTCCGTCCTCTCGTGCGTCCATCTGTGCGTCCGTTCCTGCGTTCGTTCATTCACCTGTCTGTGCGTCCGTCCATGTGTTCATCCATGCGTCTGCCCGTCCATCTATGCGTCCGTCCGTCCATCCATGCGTCCGTCTGTCCATGCATCAGACAGACAGACAGCCGACGGATGGACGCAGCCAGCGGATAATTCATGGTTTGCCTATAAAAAGTATGATACGCACAAGGCAGCGGCGTCGGCTCGCGCTCGAAGACGGAACCCCGATGTGTGATTGCGTGAGAAAATAGGAATGACGTCACACGAAGACGTTGGCGATCGCGTGTTCGTCAGCGGCCCCTTACACTAGGGGGCGTGGTGTAGTAAATAAAAGCTGTTTTCGCGCGCGCGTTCAGAAGGTCGGCAGATGGACAACGCTGCAGAGCGGCGTGCGCGCAAGGTGGCGGCGGCTCGCGCTTGAAGACGCAACCCCCAAGGCAAAATCGTGCCGTGAAGCTGCACGGCGGCGCCGACAAGATCCCGGCGTACGAGCACGGGGACTGAAGCGGCGCGGCCGTGGCGAGAGCGCCCAGCTTCGCTTCACTCTTCATTATTCACCCCGTACGTATGCTGTTGCTTTTTTTGAATAATTTTTTTTCTCCTCTGCCTCCTCCTCCTCTATTGGCGGCATCGGCTGCGCACATTCAACAACATGGCCTGCGTCGTACACCACCGCGCCGTCGATGAGACACCGCGACGTTTTGCCAGCTGTATCTACATGCTTGTAGATGCTGGAGGAAAACACGCTTATTGAAATTTCGAAACACCCGAACAAATGGTATCACATCGTGGAAACTGCAGGGGACGAGCGAGAACACCCACAGATATATAATTTCTCTTTTTGGCCAGCAATGCGTTCGGTGGCGTCGGCATTCTCATCGGCCATTTGGGAAGTTTCTTGGCCCTGTCGATTAGGCTGCAACTAAAAGAAATTCGTTATTGCACTCGAAAGCATTCGTTGTGGGCGTTGTTTACCCTCGTGGAACAGTTCGTTCAACCAGGTTTTCGCCTGAAGCAGACGATGCACGCACAGAAGCAATGGCTGCTGCAGTGTGTTTTAGAGCAGACTTCACTAACTGACATAACACGCGAGAGTGCGCTGCTCCAAAATCTTGAGGCCAATGTGGAACGATGTGTGAAATGCCATAAACAACGTAAACGTCGGCGCTATAGTTGCAGCGGCAGCGCCACCGCCGTGGAGCAGAGGAAGGCTTGGAAAGCCGAACGTAAACTTCAGTGTCGGCAAGCGGACCCCGACCTTCAGGTAAATAAAGCTGAACGTGAAACTGACGTCGGCAGAAAACTTCTGCAGAAGCAACACTTGCTCGGCACACCGAATTGGTACGTCAGCGTTATCAAGCCGACCCCGAACTTGGGCATCGGAACGTCGAAGTGCAACGGCAGCGCGTACCAGCTGATCCCGAAGCAGTCAGGCAACGTGAGTATGCGGTCAGAGCCATCGTCAACCACAAAGCCGCCGCGATGTTTTCCCATCCCACCCCGATTGCCCGTAGTGGAAGATGATTTGTAATACTTTAGGTACAAGAAGTGAAGGCGCGCGCTTTCCCTCACGCATTGATTTTCTCCGGTACATACTGTATCATACTTTTGCTAGGAAGTGAAAACGAAATGTCGATGTAAGCGACAGGATATTTGCTCCTGACCCCTTTTTTGCTTGTAAAATAGTGTCGCCGTAGCACGCAATGATAACATGAGGCCAATTAACATAATTTATGCAGTAGCGCAATAACTCACACCAACGGCAGAAAAAGAAACACGGAACATTGGTCTGTTTTCAGCCTTGCTTTTTCCGCACTTCGTGTGGTTCTTTGAGCTACGGCTTAGCATTATGTCCAGCCATCGGGCTAATCAGGCTGACCATGAGCAATGTTGCTAGCTTCATACTAGACCTGCTGATAATTTCCGCTCACTGCAATCATGATCCTCCTTTGCTATAAACTTAGGCCGATTGCGTGGTATCTGCAGAGAACTAAAGACGCCTGCTTCGTCCATCCGTTAAGATTCGGGGCATTTTGCTTGAGCGAAACAACAAGATTTCATAATAAGGGAAACGTTCACTGCACAACTCACCTACGTTTTTTCCTTTTGCCTACCGCAATAGTGAAAATTTTGATAGAAAATCTTAAACATTTGTTGTTGCTCGGCTGTGAAGCGCGGCCTATATTTAGCATGATCTGTTTAGTACATACATAAGATATACTGAAACAATCTCATGTTTCTAAAAGTGGACACGGCTTACTTGTTAAAGTATAGCTACAGGAACCTGCAGCTTCTTGTGGACCGCAAGTAGCGTGAGCACTATACATCAACACAGGTTACTGCGGTGGGCAGTGAGAGCACAAGTAGAAAGAGAGAAATACTCTTGGCAATAAATACGGCAGGCGAAAGAGTATGCTAATAGACATGGCGTCTCACCTGGCTTTTAGGCGAGATCCCATGCCAGGATCTTGCAGGAACTAAATAAAGTTATTCGCTCACACTCTAATTTTGCAATTGAGGTCACCTCAATATGTTGCACTTGCATATACGCTATGACACTTTGCTTTCGTGGCACTTAGTTCTGACAAGCTACCTAATTTCCACTCTTGCAGAGCTTTGGTTCACTTTATTTCTCATCTAGGGGCACCACGGGCTATGCTTTGCGGTAGTAGGGATTTCGGTGTGGTGTGCGTAACTTGGCAGTTCACAGGCGAGAGAGAGGATGTGTTTAAAAGCAACAGTGAAATCAAGGCAGCAACCACTTCAGTAGCCTGGGACGAGGTGAGGGCTCTACTCAACTCCCCATCACTCCCCGATTTTTTTGCATTTGTTTAGATGCACGGAAACATACAAGCACACGCCGAAACATAGAAAACTATGCTCTAAGCCGCTCGAAAACATGTCTGGCTACATTTCTGACCAAAACAAGCGCAGTTGAACCGACGGGGCCTCACGCTCAGTCGCGACGTATACATATAGCTGTGCGAGCTCCCTGAATGCTGGGTGCCACGGCGTTTTCGAGCGTGACCAGCCGTAAAAAATGGAAATATAGCTCTCCCTGCTGCAGCTTTATCGGGCACTGATGCATCCGAAAAATGTGTAATACATGCGTAATTATAAAGTTACGGCGCCGACACGCGGGCAAATTGACCTGAGTGTTTTAGAAATAATATACCTACATGTATGAATACTTGCTGAGCACAGTCATAGCAGGGGGTGAGAAGCCATGTCTATTGGCGTATTCTTTGGCCTGCCGCATATCAAGAAATATTCCTCTCATTTTATTTGATCTGCGAATGTCCCTCGCAGTAGCCTGTTTTGATACGAAACAGAGCGTAGTCGCCTGCGTCTCTGTTTTCAGAAGGCGACGGGATTTCAGCTGAATTTGTAGGGGCATACACATATGCGCCTTAAGGGGTGGCACATCACCGGACCTTTAAATAAAGCTCTTTGTACCGTACACGATACTACAGTGGGTGTGCCATGAGGTGGAACGACCGCACTAGTTCATGGAGTTGGCTCATTAATAAGAACAACACAGGACCCCTGGTTCTTGCGAATTACAAAACTTCTAAGAAGGAAGACGAAGAGGCACTATAAAGGAACGCTGAGTTTTTTAGTTATTTTATACTTTTGCGTGAATAGTTTTGATTTTCCTGGTCAACTGTGGTTTCCTGGTGGGGTGCGATCGAGGCGGATATCACGCGTGGTGAACCAACACCGGAGTTACCATAGTTCTTGCTTCTAGAAAGCACAACAGCGCTGAGAGTGGCACTGACAGAGATGATCATTAGTGGAGTTTACTGGCGCAAGGGCCAGATGTGGCCAAAGAGCGCCAGAGCGATGATAATGAACTGTGCGATGTGCAATGTAGATAAAACAGATGTAACGTGGCTGTAAATGGGCCTAAAAACAGTCGCTATGGGTGCGTAAAAAGACATGCATAGTAAAATTTTGGCAATGACAAGTGATGTGTGCTATGGAGACATAAAATGGTTTAAAAGTGATATGTATGTGAAATAAAAACTTGGCATGGAGCACCAGTGCCTCGACAGAGCCCATAAAACAAGAGCATGGAGGCCTGGGCTTATTGAAAGCTGCTATCACAGCGGCATCCTCTGAACAGAGGATGCGCTTGGAACCTGTTGGGCTAAAAACATTCAATGTTGTGCTAAAAACATTCAATAATACATCCTTTAAAAAGCTTAAAACTGATTTTGCATCAAAAAGCGGTTCTTCACCGAGATACATCATGGGATGTAAAGGAAGATTATACCGGTATGCTAAAGCAAAATATTTCTTTCTCTCACTTTCAGCTTCTGGACACTCCAGAAGAACGTGGAGGACGGTTAGCCTCTCACCACATCTACCACAAGTAGGAGGTTCTTCGCCAGTCAGCAGAAAGCTATGGGTACCATAAGTGTGTCCTATTCTGACGCGACAAAATAAGACATCAGTTCGCCGTGTTCGTGTAGCAGAGGGCCAGTAACCCAACCGCGGCTTAATCAAGTGAAGCTTATTATTTATTTCTGTGTCCCACAAGCGTTGCCAGTGGTTTCGCAGTTTCTTACGAAGGAAGGGTTTTGAATCTGTTGCAGGGACAGTAGCTGTGGGGTTAGTAGCGCGCAATATAATTGACGTGGCCATTTGGTCAGCTAACACATTGCCCTCGATGCTTCTATGGCCAGGAACCCAGCAAACAGTAACATGCTGGTTGGACTTGTACGCTGTACACAGAACGGAATATACCTCAAATATTACCGGATTTCTGTATCTGAAAAGGGATCTTAATGCATTTACGACGCTTAACGAGTCTGTGAATATAATTGATTTTTGTATGTTTGATTTCCGTATATGCTTCACAGCCGACAATAGTGCATAACCCTCAGCCGTAAATATACTTGTTTCCAGGTGCAACACACCGGATTCCGAGAAGAATGGTCCGACGGCTGCATAAGCCACCCGTGAATGCGACTTGGAAGCGTCAGTATAAAACTCCACGCATGAGTAGTTGGACTGGAGTTGTCGGATATGCATTTTAATATGTGCTTCTGGTGCATGTTTAGTGATCTCGGCAAAGGAAGTGTCACAATGTATGAGCTGCCACTGCCACGGTGGTAAATGTTTTGTTGTGGGCATAGGACAAAGTTCTAGCAGCAGAACACCCATTTCCTCACTTAAGCTTCTCACACGCAAAGAGAACGGCTTTCTCGCTGCGGGTCGATTATGGTAGAGGGTTGCAGCGGTCATATCGTTTATAGCTGAATAAGAAGGACGCTTTATGTTTGCACGTACCCTTATAAAATAAGTGAAACTGCTATAGGATCGCTGCAGGTGAAGTGACCACTGATTCGACTCTACATAGAGACTCTGGATCGGACTTGTCCTGAAAGCACCGGTTGCCAGTCGGATACACAGATGGTAAACGGGGTGTAGGATTTTCAAAGCACTTGGCGTTGCGGAATGATAAATTATAGAGGCGTAATCAAGGCGCGACAAAACAAGGCTTTTGTACAAGTTCAAGAGACACTTCCGATCACTACCCCATGTTGTACGTGATAGGAGCTTTAGGAGGTTCATGGCTTTCAGACATTTCATTTTTAAATGTTTAATATGGGGAATAAACGTGAGCTTAGAATCTAAAGTGGTTCGTAGGAATTTATGCTCGCTGCTCACAGAGAGTTGGTCTCCCTTGATCACAATATTTGGTAGTGGCATTACCCTTCGTTTGTTGGAGAAGAGTACGCAAGTACTTTTCTGGGTGTTTATTTTAAAACCATTCTCATCCGCCCATTTAGAAAATTTATTCATTCCAAGCTGCACTTGTCGTTCGCAGATAAACATATTGCATGATTTGAAACTCATCTGCACATCATCAACATACAGAGAATAAAACATCGCGCTTGGAATGACTGACTGCAGGAAGTTTATTTTTACAAGAAAGAGTGTGCAACTAAGCACGCCCGTTTGCGGAACACCAGTCCCTTGGGTAAATAATCTAGAGAGAGCATTTCCCACTTTTACGCGAAAGGTTCGGTTAGACAGATAACTTTTAATTGTGTTTAGCATGTTCCCATGGATGCCCATGGCGGCAAGATCGCGTAGGATCCCAAATCGCCATGTGGTATCGTACGCTTCCTCCAGGTCTAAGAATACCGAAAGTACAAACTGCCTATGAATAAATGCATCTCTGATGTATGTTTCTATGCGAACAAGGTGGTCTATTGTCGACCTCCCCTCTCTGAAACCACACTGAAGGGGGTCTAGTATACTGTTACTTTCTAGGAAGTGGGTTAAGCGCCGGTTTAACATTTTCTCATATAGTTTGCATAAACAGCTTGTAAACGCTATTGGCCTGTAGCTGGCGGCCAAGGACGGGTCTTTGCCTTGTTTAAGTACCGGGATGACTATCGCTTTTTTCCATGACAATCGAATATATCCAGCTTCCCACATGGTATTGAAGAGGGTTAGGAGCGTTTTTAGTGCTTCTGAGTGAAGATACTTGATCATTTCGTACGTTATACGATCGCCACCTGGCGCCGAGTTGTTGCAGTACACAAGAGATGCCTTAAGTTCAGCTAATGAAAATGGGCACTTGTAAGCCTCCCTGGATGGACGTTTAGATTTAAGGGGTTGCCGCTCTTTGCGTTCTTTGAATCTTAAGAACTTTTGTGTGTAGTGCGATGCACTTGAGACGTATTCAAAGTGTTTGCCTAGGCAGTCCGCCTGCTCCTCCAGGCTCTCCCCTCGGCTACTTACCAAAGGTAGGGGGCGTGACTCCCGACCCATTAACTTGTTTACTCTATTCCAAACCTTTGTTTCGTGAGTGTAAGAATTTACACCGAAGATGTACCTATTCCAACTTTCTTTCTTTGCAAGACGACGCGTTTTTCTGGCTTGGGACTTAACCTGTTTGAAATTGTTGAGGTTTTCAGCCGTTGGGTAATTTCGGAGTAGTTTCCAAGCTTTATTTTGTCTATTGCGCGCTTTCCGACAATTGTCGTTCCACCATGGAATGCGACGTTTATTGGTCATTCCGTTGGTTTGCTTGATACATTTCACTGCAGCGTCAATAATAAAACCTGTTAGGTATGCTACAGCATCGTCTATAATTAAAATCAGCAATCTCATCTCCGTCTAAAAATGTAATTTCTCGAAACAGTTCCCAGTTGGCTCACTTGGTGTTCCAGCGAGGAAAGTCAGGCGAGCATGTATCTTCTTTTGTTAACCTTAACATAATCGGGAAGTGGTCACTCCCAAAAGGGTTCTTGAGAACGAACCACTCCAGATATGGAATTATAGCACTCGAGACAATACTCAGGTCTATAGAAGAGTATGTGTTGTGTGTAGTGCTGTAATACGTTGGTTCTTTTTTGTTTAGTAGACATGCACCTGACGAAAACAGAAAGTGTTCTATTAGGCGTCTTCGCGCATCTAAACGGGAGTCACCCCATAGGGGATTATGTGCATTTAGATCACCAACGACTATAAATGGCGGAGGAAGTTCATCAATGAAGCTTTGAAATTGTGTCTTTGAAAGTTGATAGCACGGGGGAATGTAAATAGAGGTAATTGTTAGTAGCTTCCCGAACAGCACTGCTCGGACAGCAACTGTCTCGAGAGAAGTTCGGAGGTTTAATTGCTTAAAGGCAACACCTTTATCAATTATTATAGCGACACCGCCCGACGAAGCGGCAGCGTCGTCACGGTCTTTGCGAAGATGGCATATTGCTTTAGAAAGGTTGTTTGTGTGGACTTAGATGTGTTTCCTGAACACACAGCACCTTTGGAGTATGTTTATTAAGAAGTTCTCTAATATCATCGAGGTTATGGAGAAGTCCTCTCACATTCCACTGTAAGATCTGTGTATCCATTTTAGATGTGTTTTGTGCTGTGTGCTCAAGGATGGAAAGTTAGCTCACGAACCCTTTCCAGGGGTCATGACACGAGCTTTTCTTTTTGTGATCGGTCGACGGAGTCGCGCCGATCTTTAGGCGCTGGCTGCGCCCTCAAGCTCGGCGTCGTGTCCATTGCCTCTTGCGAGGCGCTGGACACGCGCTCTTGCGAGCGCTGCATTTGTTTTGAGGGCCTCGCCTCAAAAGACGAGACCTTCGCGGCCCCCAGCCCGGAGGTTGGTGGGTCTTTCTTGGATGGCGGAGGAGCACTGGCTGCAACCGCCGAAGGGGCGGATGGCGTCAGCGCTGGCTCACTACGCGTGTGCCAGACAGGTGCCGGGGGCCGTCGTGGCGCTGCCCTCTGACGCGCCACTTCGGCAAAGCTGGTTTCTGGTAGGCAGGACACCTGCCTTCGTGCCTCCCTAAATGAAATGTTTTGTTTTACCTTAATTGTGACAATTTCCTTTTCTTTTTTCCAGCATGGGCATGACTGCGAGTACGCGGCATGCTCCCCATCACAGTTCGCACAGTGAAGAGAGTTTTCACAGGCATATGATGTGTGTTCTTCAGAACTGCATTTCGCGCAAGTTAGGCGGCCTCGGCAGTTCTGTGAACTGTGGCAGAACCGCTGGCATTTGAAACATCGGAGAGGGTTTGGTATATATGGCCTCACTTGAAGCCTGATATACCCAGCCTCAACGGAGTCGGGCAGTACACTTGAATTGAAGGTGAGTATCAGGTGCTTAGTCTGGATTTCTTTGCCATCACGCCTCATCCTAATTCGCTTCACGTTGATGACATTCTGTTCGCTAAAACCCTCCAGGAGTTCAGCCTCCGTAAGCCCTAACAGGTCATCATCTGAAACAGCGCCACGGCTGGTGTTCATGGTTTGATGTGGGGTTACTATTAATTTGGTATCTCCGAATTTCACTAGAATAGACAATTTTTCATACCGTTTCTGGTCGCTGAGCTCCAACAGGAGGTCACCACTTGCCATTCTCGATGCTTTATATCCTGGGCCAAAGACTTCTGTCAAAGACTTTGAAACAAGAAAAGGTGAAATTGTTCTCACTGATTTGCCGGGTGTGTCAGCGTGGATAACGTAGAATCGGGGAAAGGATACTCTCTGGTGACCCAAAAACTGGAATACTTCATCGGTGCGCCCTCTTTTCTGAGGGCGATCAGGGAGTGGGGGGAAGGAACTATCCATAAGAAAAGGTTAATTTTCGCCAGCGGCGCCAGCTACCCACCATGGAGTCCTACAAGGGGACACTGCAGGGTCTGTAAGCACAGGACCTGCAGACGCCAGCTGTACACCACCACTATAACCGAATATGGTGTATCCAAGGTAGGATAGCCACACAGCGTTAACCCTTGCCGCCAGGAAACACGGAAGTCAACGGAAAAGAGTAGAGGACAGGAAAGACTTGAAGTAAGGGAAAAGACGAAGATGTGAGGGGGAGACAGGAAAAGGCGACTGCCGATTCCCCTCGGGCGGGTCAATCCGGGGATGCCGTCTACGTGAAGCCAGGGACAGGGACAAAGGGGTGTGTTGCCTCTGCCGGGGGGCCTTAAAGTCTGACAGAGATGACGTCGTCCTATATTATTACTGAAGTGAAGAGTCTGTTGTAGACACCTCGGAGCCCACGAGGCGCCGCAAGGCTAACAGACGATGGCGTAGCACTTCTTTCAATGCAATTGAGTCCTCCATGCGATGTTCGCAGAATACCGAGATATTGAAAACCCTCTTCGAGCCACTTACAACACGAGATCTCCATACAGGCAAGCCCTGTCAGTACAGCTAGAGGCACTGGTGCCGAGCAAAATCAAGGATGTCAGACTGAGAATCCACAAGGACGTCATAGCGATTGATATTCATTAGGTTGAGGCGCTGGACACGTGACTTGACATTACTAAACTTGATCGAATGGAAGACTGCTCTTATATACCGTTAGGCAAAGAAGGAAGCACTGGTACAACTTATTTTGGCAAAGAAGCCCTTACCGAATTCGTACTCCCAGTACTGATCAAACCTACGTCAGGACACATCATTGTTGCAAGTATGTGTTGTTTTGCCACATCACGGTACGGAAAGATTAAAATTAGGCACGAGACACTGCCATTACATGTGAATGTGGGCCACTTCTGGCACGGACTTCGCGCTTCTGTAGTGAAACCGCTTCAGTCACGGTTGGATGTGCATGAAGTTAGGGCGCGTGAGTAGTGTGTCCAGAAAAGCTACCGTTTGTTCCTTATGTACTGGGCTCTAAACAATGGACACGTGCCCGGCTACGGTACTGAAATGCTGAAATTACAATTGCCTTATGATTCTTCTTCGATGGGTGGCGCCAGTAATTGAATGGAGGCAACGTCAATGAAAAAAGATTGTGAAATATCACTGGTCGCACCGAGGAACAGCTGTATCAGTTACGCACGCGACGACGGTCACATCACCAACGGCGCACCAAAGCTTCCACGGCATTGTTGTCAAACGAACCACGCGCAAAACGTCCGTAACCTTTTAGCACAAAGGCCAGCTGTCTTTGAGGGAAAGAACAAATACGCTCCGGTGGACAGTGCAGCTGGGGCTTCGTTTTGACCCCCCGACTGAACGCAGCAGTGTCTAAGGGCATGAACACTTCTACCAGCAACTCAACTGAACCATGGCCAGAACTCTCAACGCTACAAGCACCCCAGGATTGACATCAAACTTCGACAGTAAGGGACACTTCTCTGTTCCTTTTTAACTGACAGTCGAAGATGGACATGTTGTCGGCATGGTAAGCAGCGTGATCAGTTTTATTCCTCCGCTGCTGAGCAAGATTACGATACCGATAGCTTGGATAGGGTATTGCAACTGCTGGACACCATCATTTAAGTTCTCGCAAGCTCAGAAAAGACTATAACATGAGAACGCTAGCAGCACCACCACGACTTTTCCGTCGACATTTCATATGCGTGGGACAGCGCTAACCAGCTGCTTAAAGAAGCGAATGCGCGGCTGTGATTTGAGCGACGGGTCTGAATCACCAACTGTGTGCCACGCGTGGAACGGCTGTTGCATCGAAGGCTACAGCTTATCCTTTTTACCTTTTATTCCCCTTTCCCCAGTTCTTCGATGACATTACTATGTATTACACGAAATAAAATAACAACAGAAGAAACCGAAAGCAATACGCTGCGACTGCCCTTCCACTCTTTTTATTCAGCAGTCAGTTCCTGTTTATTGCCGCCATAGCAAAGTAATTTATGGAGGGAACAAAGGTCGACAAAGGTCAAAACGAACATTTTTTTTCAATTACGCTCTGTGTAAATAGTAACCACAATGATGCCGTGCACATTTGTCATGCACTTGTGTCGTGCACTTTGGGCTGCACTGTCAACGTCTTCCGTATACATATGGTCCCCTCACCAAGCATACCTAATTCAATTACTTGAATCCATATCAAATCGTGCAGCTCGCTTCACCGTCCTTGACCACGGGCATCCATCGAGCGTGTCTCATAACAAATCAAAGCTAACACTTGCATCGTTGCAGTTGCGTAGAAGCATCGCACTTATAGTCTCCTTCATAAGGTATTTGGCAGTCAACACTCATCTACTCTACCGCTTGCCCATTGTCACACAGGTCCCGTTAATTAGGGAGGCGATCGCCGGGCTAATTCCAAGAGCCGAAGTATCGGCCCCCCGAACCGCACAACGAAAGCGTGGACAATTTAGAAGTGGTCCTTTTTGGCGCGCCAGCGGACGCCGGCTGTGGCCCAAAGAACAAGTCAGAGCCGAGAGTTGATAAACCATCAAAATTATATTCTCAATAATGGCAGATCAGAAAACAATACACAAATATGCTCACTCCACAATAGCTGAGTACAATATGTCACCGATCAATCAACGCACTACACAGTACAATTAGCCACACTCGAACAACGGACACAGACAACAGTACACACTACAATGCAGTCGCATGCATTGAACAACCAAGACCCTTAAAGACTAAAGAGATAGATAACCTATTCAGTCCAAAGTCCTTGGAACAAAAGTCTGAATGATACTCTTCCGAGAATCACTCACTCAAAGTCCAGCGTTGTTGCCGTTCCGCTGCCCCGAAGTTTCTCTTCCAGGAAACCTCGCGTCTTCAATTGGCCACTCTCCAAGCTTTAAACTTATTCGCCGGAAACACGTCGGCTTCACACACGCAGCTATTGCCACGCGTCTTCGCTCGATAGCGGTAAACACACGCTTTTGCCTGTAGCTCGAGCCTTCACCCCTCAGGTGGAAATCCTCTTCTTCTCCTGCTTTGTCGCTACGGACAAAACCTTCGCCGACTACACGGCGGAATCCCTACGCGCTCTGGCGCTAACTTCCGTCTTCTCCTGATCTCTCGTCTCGGCTGCTCGGTTAAATACCTTCCGCGCGACATTCCAGAAGGTTCTCGTCATTTTGTCGGCGCGATACGCAGCGAAGGCTGGGGAGAGGCGCGAGACTGTACGGGGGCCGTCCCCGACAGATGACTCAACCCGGCATACACGCCCCTTTCCTTCTGGAAGTTTCTCGGGCTTGCTCGGCCGCCGATGTGGGGTGAGGACGTTCGTCGGCGAAGCCACGCTTCCGAGGGGAGAGCGTCGCGTGCCCGGGGAGCCTTTAGATGTTTGTTTTCTTTTTTTCTTTTTTTTCGTTGACCTCGCGGCGTCACTCCGGTGCGTTATCGCAAGAATTTGGCGGCGCGCCAATTTAGAGCGCTCGTTCTGTGACACCCATGCCCATCATATAAATCGTCGTATTTACAATCATCGAAGCTTGGGATGCCTGTTCGGCTGCACAAAGGCTTCAAATTGAACGGCTTTACCTCGTGCTACAAAGTATTAGAACAGCCTTCTAGGCAAAGGTGTTAGCATACGTGATGCTGACGTGTTCAAAAAAGACTGTATGTTATGTTTTCATGATTGTTTTTTCAAATGTTGGTGCTTTACTCGCACAGCCTCGACTTTGGTCTTGTGGAAAAAATTCTTGCTTCTGTTTATTTGGTATGTTCCACTCAAGTGCCGTTTATTGCGCGTTTCGTCAGTCGCCTTCAGCCTTATCACTAGTAATCCATTGTGATCAGTGTATAAAAAGTTTGTATTCAGTATTCACTTTGTACAACTTACCTCTTTGTGTGTCACTAGCTTACGCTCTGTGCTGTTTTAGTTGTGATGTATGACTCCTTCAGATAATGTTCCAAATTGTACTGTGCGATGTATTTGAATAATAAATAAATAAATAATAAATAAATAAATAAATGTTCCTATGAATTTAGTCGCAGGTGCTTTTGCAAACTTTTTCTTAGATCGCCTTATAGAGTTTTACAGACGTGTCAACGTTGACTTAAGGGATGTTTCTGCTAAGCTTAGGGCTTTATTATAGAGCCTCTGCACCACACGTAGGCCGAATAAAAAATTCGGAAATGGTTGGTTTCACCGAGAGTTTGGCAGAAGTAAATCATACATAATATCTGATCGTATTTTGAAGAAAAATCCCCGAAACCACTACAAATTACGTCTGCCTAAGTGCTAAGGATTGAAAAAAATATTTAGCTGCCTCAAGAAACAGCAATAAATTAAATGCACAATGCTCGACAAACTCAAAAAAAGTAAGCGTTCAAAAAATGGGTGAGATAGTCTATTAAGAGGGAAGTTTCTTTTCGTACCTGGTTTTCTTTCTTTTCCTGAATTTCATATCAAAGACGAGTGCACAATAACAAAGTTGCCGGTCAAAATATATGGACAAATTAATGTAAAACTAATGTATATATGTGTGTATTTGAGAATTTTTTGTAGGAATCGCTTTTCGGGGAGCACCACGATTGTGACGTGAACTGAAATATGATTACCCACAAGCAATATTAAAAAATGCTGTCACGAAGTGCTACAACAGGAATACAAGCGTTGGTATCGGTCAAAAACATAGTTCAATATCTCGACCAGATTTCAAATACTCACATTTTCATATTTTCTTTTTTGCGTCAGTGCATAGTCGTAAATATCCCATAAAAAGAGTTATGCTTTACACGATATTAAGAAAGGCTATCTTGACCCTCTCTGTCACATGGTCGAGCTCGTATGTAGCAGTGCCATGCACTACTGCAGTCTCTTTTACAAGCCTGCTTGTTTTTTATCCAGTGGATCCTTCCCTATTTATCCCACGTCACCTGCGATGGAGTTGCGTGATCCTACTTCCGCTGTCATGTGCTATTTTGCTAGGCATTCGTTGAAGAGAACCTGTCGGCGACAAAAACCTCCTAGAACAGACACCTCTGACGGTTTCTTTCCGTGACCTCTTTCCATGGTGACAGCCTCCTCATCTCTTCCCCGCCGAAGTAACCCTCTACAGGAGGCGATATCAAGACAGCTTTTCGCAGATAGGCACGCGTCGTGGAACGGCGTCTTTCTCATATGACCATGCTGTTCGGCAAATGAAGCGGTCCTTGACGCCAGCTTTCCGTTCACTCGTTCCTGCCATAGACCCACGCTGTACTCGACAGCTGTTTTATAACGTGGCATTTGTAACGAATGATTTCTTCTACCGCAGAAATGGCCCTTGCCAACTACTGGGGCACTAACTAAATTGTCCGTTTTTGTGGCTGTTGATCGCTGATTAATTGCGATGCGGCACGAAGACGTGTAGGCTTTGCTCCCGTTGATGTCGTAAGGTGGGAGGTCTTGAATTTTCTTGTCTTGTCTTTTATTGGTATAACAAATGATGCCATTGAACTCTACCGTAAAACAGAGCCGTCGGTGTATACGTGTATGCAGCCTTGATACGTCTCGTATACGAAGAGCAGAACAAGCTGCCTAAGAGCAGGTGACAACATATCTGTTTTTTTCTGGAAACCAGGTATAGTTAGCCTGATGTTAGCCTGAGTCAGGCACCAAGGAGTGGTCGAAGGCCTGGCGGCGGGTGTGAAGCATGTTGGCAAAGAATCGCGATATGTGGTTACCGTTTGGCAAAATGATCAGCGTGGTCTGTCTGTTGGTAAAGAGACTAGGTAATGGCAGAGTGTCTGAGCACTATGCCTTATATGTGTCCCGAGTGCCTCAACGTCGATATGCGTTGATGAGGTGGTCACCGGCGATTGCTATAGTAGCCATTGTTGACGCACTGCGAGTCAAGCCGGGGCAAATCAGGAGTGCCTGGGAGTGAATACTCTGTAACGTTCGTAGGCTTGTTTTGCTTGTATTTGTCAATGCAGGCAAGCTGTACCACAGAAAACCGAGAAAAAGTACCCTGTACAGGTTTAGCATTCCATTCGGAGACATTCCCCAAGTCTTCCCTGCAAAAAACTTCAGTATATTACAGATGTCTAATAAACATTTTTTCATGGACGAAACGTGATCGCTCCATGATAGATTCCTGTCAATTATGACGCCCAAAAACTTGTGCGATCGAACGTATGGTGCACTTTGACCATTGATGCTTATGGTGTACTTATCCATAGGCATTCGTGTAAAAGCTACGAGGGCGCATTTCTCGGAAGAAATTTCCAAGCCTCGATTTCGGAGGTAACGTAATCTTTCAGTGGCAGCTTTTCGAATTCTCCCTGGCAACTTTAGGCGTGTTACAGCCGATGCCCAAACGCAGATATCATCTACGTACATTGATAGCCTGATGGTGCTTGGCAGATACTCAGTGAGAGCAATTAGCGTAAGATTCAACAGCACAGGGCTGAGTACGCCACCTTGGGGTACGCCACGGTGGCTGTAATGTGAAGAGGTTTCACCGTCTTCAGTGCTCACAAACCTTCATCATTGGTGTTTTCAGTGAGATTTTTCTCTCAAAACCTGACTTAGGTGCCTTTCGTCTATCAATCTGTCGTCTATCTATCCTATCTATCTATCTATCTATCTATCTATCTATCTATCTATCTATCTATCTATCTATCTATCTATCTATCTATCTATCTATCTGTCTGTCTGTCTGTCTGTCTGTCTGTCTGTCTGTCTGTCTGTCTGTCTGTCTGTCTGTCTGTCTGTCTGTCTGTCTGTCTGTCTGTCTGTCTGTCTGTCTGTCTGTCTGTCTGTCTGTCTGTCTATCTATCTATCTATCTGTCTGTCTGTCTCTCTGTCTTTGTGCCTCTCTGCCTGTCTCTCTGTCTTTGTGTCTCTCTGCCTGTCTCTCTGTCTTTGTGTATCTCTGCCTGTCTCTGTGTCTTAGTGTCTCTCTGCCTGTCTCTTTGTCTGTGTGTCTCTCTGTGTGTCTCCCTGTCTGTCTGTCTGTCTGTCTCTCTCTCTGTCTCTCTCTCTCTGTCTGTCTCTATCTATCTATCTATCTATCTATCTATCTATCTATCTATCTATCTATCTATCTATCTATCTTAATATCTATCTATCTATCTATCTATCTATCTATCTATCTATCTATCTATCTATCTATCTATCTATCTATCTATCTATCTATCTATCTATCTATCTAGCCACTTACGACATTTAGCTCTCCTGGCTATCTCGATGATGGTATCGATACTGAAATCGGTATGGCATAACATGACTGTATGACGAGCTTAATTGACTAGTCATAACGTGAAAATTATGACATGGATAATATGAATGTCATGATTCACATTTTATGATCTTGCTCCGCCTGCGGGTGTTCATGAGGAAGACGAAGAAGTGTGTTTTGAATAGGAGCTACTTCTGCTAACTCCGCCGTATTTCAGTTGTAATTTAAGTCTGTTGGTCAGTTTTCGCTGCTCCCTTGGAGGGGATGGATGTAGACCACCCCGGGCGCCTGCCGGCACCAGCGGCGTCAGCGGCGGCCGCCTCCAGGAAGCGGATGGGACAAGCGAGCGACAGCGACAGTGAAGATACTCATGCTTACTATCTCAGCAGTGAGGACTTCTCAGATGACGGTTTCCAACCTGTGCTGAGCCGCAAGGCGAAGAGAAGGAACATGAGGACATCCTCATCCTCAACTATTCAAACTGTAAGTGAAGCGCCAAAATCGAACACTTATACCATCCTGTTTCTGCCTGCACTTCCTACCGTCAGCATGAAACGCCTTAACAGACAGTCTGTGTCGAGGTCTCTGGAAACGCTCGTGCCAAATGAGATCACGGACATAAGAGTGAACGCCAGAAAGAATATACTGGCTGTGGACGTTTTGCACGCAAGTGCGTTGGGCGTTCTGCGCAGTGTAACTGACTTGGACGGCAACCAGGTGCGCTCTCATGTTCTTTTGGGATGTGATGTAGTAACCGGCGTGATCTACGACATTGATGTCGCTATTTCCAATAAGGACTTACAACTTCTTGTCAAGTCAACAACTGATACTCCAATTGTTGATGTCACCCGGCTAGGCAAGTCTCGCTGTGTGAAGATTGCGTTTAAGAGCACATCACTCCCCTCTCATGTGAAGGTGGGGTACTTCAGACATGCTGTGCGGCCTTTCATTCCAAAGCCTCTCCAGTGCCGTAAATCTATGAAACTTGGACATGTGAGCAGCGTCTGCGAGAATTCGGTGGTATGCCACCGCTGCGCCGAGCACCATGAAGCGGATAAGTGCGTCGCAACTGTCAAGAAATGCTCTAATTGCAAGGGATCCCATGAAGCCACATCGAAGGACTGCCCGCGGATTCAGAAAGAAATCGCCATCTTGAAGGAGTTGGTGCGCGATCACTCATCTCATCGAGAAGCCGCAGCTAAAGTCAGAAGGCGTCGTTTACGTCGACGTCGGTCTTCGAGGACGCCCGATACCTCCTCGACACGTTTGCGTGATCCCTCATCAGTACCACCTCCTTTGCCTCCCAGACCACATGCCGTGGGAAAGGCTGTAAAGGACAAAGCCAGTGAGCATACCCTAACTGCGACAGAGTGCCCTGCACTTCAAAGGGAAGCAGCATCAAGCGAACCGAAGGAGCCTCATGACGGCCAGTCCGCGCTCCCGGTTCGAGATCTTTCCAACCAAGACAGGCAAGTACGTGACTGCAATCGTCCCGGTTCGAGATATTTCCAACCAAGACAGGCAAGTGGCTGCAATCGTGCAATCATTATTTGCCACGATTCGCACGCTACTGAGCAGCATACAATCTCCGTCTGCTAAAAGTGCACTGCAAATACTGCATGCACTGAATCCAGTTCTTGCTAACTTCGTATAAGCACAATGGCTCAACAAAATCTCATCTTCCGCACTGAAGTTAAAAGTGCGTCGGTTTTTCAGTGGAATGCCAGAGGCATGAAGTCCCTTATCTCGGACTTTCGCCAATTTGTTCGGGCCAATCAATTTCCTATACTTGTCATATGTGAACCAAACGTATCAACGCCTTATAGATTGTCCGGTTATGAAGCTTTTTGTTCAGCCACTTGCGAAGAACGAAGCAAAGTAATTGTTTACATTCGCACAGACTTGACTTATCTTTCGCACCCAATAAGTTCAAATGACGACAATCAGTACGTGTGTGTTCGTGTGAAGAAGAATGCAGTTTCGTTCACGCTTATTGGTGGATATATATCTCCGTCATCGCGATTTGACTGCGACAGATTAAGCGACATCCTAATGAGAACCGATGGGCCTTGGATCATCACCGGTGACTTCAACGCCCATCACATGCTTTGGGGGAGCACTAGGATGAATGCCAGGGGCCGGAACATTGTGACATTCGCTTCCGATTACGACCTTTCCATCATGAACGATGGTACCCCCCCATATCTGCGGGGTCTCACGTATGGCAGTTGCCTTGACCTGACATTGGTGTCACGGTGCTTCTCTCACAAAGTTAAGTGGTTTTGCGATATTGAGACTCATGGGAGTGATCACATACCCACCTACGTGACGATCGATGGTATCATAAAAAAATTCTCTTCCGGTGTTGCAATTGGCACTGACTGGTCGATGTTTGCATCGCGTGTTGAGAGCGCTTGCCAAGAAGGCCTCGCCTGCAGCCTGGAAAATAGCATAGCGGAAGCTATGCAAGCGTCCAAATGTAAATTACCATTTTCGTCTAAAGTAACACAGTTTGACATCGAACTGGAAAAATTACGAGCTATACAAAGGCGTGCTGAACGACAATACAGACGCACAAGATCAATTTACGATCTGAGGGAAGGTGCACCACACATACACCTGTTTGATGCAGCTATATTAAATCAATGGAGACAATACTGGAAGTGTCCTTGACCAGACTTCAATTTGTTACGCTTTTAGGAGTGGGGAACCATTGGGAAAATTTGTATGGACTTGAGATCCAACGAAATAGCGTTGTTTAAGGTCCCTCAGTCTGCCAATCGGTGTGCATATATGAATTCAAGGTAATCCGTACAGATCGAATGGATAATTTGGCGCTATGCAGGAAGCCTAATCTCCCTCTGGATGCAGCCGCTGCGTCAGCTAGTTCATTTTCCGAAATTCCCATAAGGCCGGGTATAAGATAAAGTTTTATAATTTTGCCTGAGGAGATTTAATGGTTAAGAAGCAGCTTGATGCTCCAATTTATTTCGTCGTTATCAGTGAGACTTCACAGTTTCATTAGAAGCGATAGACAGTCTGTGTAAGTGTGGGTTCACATGTTAAAGCTTATTGTAAAAACGAAATAGAGTGCTTCTTGAAATGCAATTAATTCCGTGGCGCATGTGCTGGAAGTGTTGCCGATCTGAAATTTTTTTACACTTTTGACTTTTTCATCTTTTGTCAAAGCAATGTATGCCGCTCCCACCGCGTATGACGTGTATGAGCCGTCGGTGTATACGTGAATGGCTTTTGTTTCGAAAATAACCGCTTCTTGTGATAGTGAGAGTTTAGAGAAACTAAATTTATAGTTTTTACCGGGGGTGATGAGCCCACGGGCTGCATGGATATGGTATGTCAGCCGGTTTGAATGTTTTTACACCATAGTGAGTTATGTTCCGGAGTATGAATAAGTAAAACTCTGCAGATAGCCTGTCTAGCTCTATATTGGCAACTGAGGTGCGTTAGTGAGAATCTGTAGGAATGACGTACGTGTGTTCCGTGGAGAAAAAGTGAATTTTGCTATAGTATAGTGCTTTGCTTCGCTGCTCGCATGAGTCATTTCTAGCATCCACAAATGTGCTTGCTTATTCTACTTTTGTTCCTGCGGCGTCCAGCCAAGAAGGAGTTGGAGGAAACTGCGTAGTGCATGTCACAATTTGGCCGGTGGACGTGATGGGTTGGAAGCGCGAGGCTGGGAAGTTGAGGTTCCGCGTGGATGGTGAGCCTCCTCCACAAATGGCTTGGCTCCAAGACGGAAAGAGCGTGCGCGACTGCAACTGTAGACCTCCTGCAACTGCAGAAGCAGCCAGAAACAGGGCACCGCACTCTACTGGTTCACGGCTATGAATGCACAGGGCATGGCAATATAGCAAAGCGCCATTGGCGAGCTCACTCAGAAAGTGGCATGAAAACAAAACTACCTTTATCCTTGAGGTATTTTCCAAGAGACATCAAGATGAAAGTCTTTTAGCCTTCGTAGTCGCTTCTTAGATGTATTGAGCCTTCCTGGACTGGTTGACCTTCCTACCTTTTCTTCTCTCTCTTTCTCTCGCTCTCTCTCTCTTTAGTCGCTTCATCGAACACTTTTCCTTGCCATCTATGGAACCCTTACTTCGAACTCCTACTTCTTTGTCAATCTGTCGCCTCGCAATTATTCACTATAATTTACGTACAATCTCTCTGCGATGCCAAGAACACAAATAACGTTGATTGACAGTGCCACTAGGTGAGACACAACTGAGCACCTCCACTGAGTTTTCATAGAAAATCTAGTTTTGAGCAATTTCTTAGGACCTAGCTCGTCTAGAAATACACTGAGAACCATCATTATCGACATTTTAAATGCATATGTTGGCAATGAACTTTACATTTTCCCAAGACCAAAGAGCCTGTGATTCAGAGCCCTCAAGTCGTGAAAAGTCGCTGTTGCCTTTGTGTGCCGGGAGGCGTTGATCTTGCACATTTTTCTCAGTTTAATTTTTGGCCAAGTTTACTACTGACGTCTTACATTCTTCTATGATATTTTAGAGTATTTTACTTTCAACGTCCTGCATATACTTTAACGCCAATCATATACATTTTTCTTTGCTGCCCTGTGCCGTTTCGCTGGTTTCTTTTAGGGAACAGGACAACTGGTATTGCTGAACATAAGCCCGCACCAGGTTGATGGGAGTTTCGTCCCATTTTCACTGGGAACAACGTAAATGAGCCGTGGTATGGTGGAGGGCGTATTAAAACCGACATTTAATGTGGCTAGGCACATACATTTACTTATATTCGCAAGACACAGCTGCAGATGCGACACACGTTCAGGCTCGCTCACAGTGGAGCTGGAGAATCAACTTCACAGCCATCCTCTGTCAAGTGCCACATCCAGAAAAAAAAATTCCGCCATATCCACGAAGTGAATTATGATGAGTGGGCGAAGCTCCGGAGGTAAACCTGGTAAACCATGAATCCTCTGTACAATTTGCCCACTCGATTTTATTACATCGCTCCCCCTAGCGTACGTCGCCGCACTAAATCGAACGATTGCCTTCAACCAATGACACCCGCCATATGTGACATCATTCCTATTTTATAAGATCTCGCGTCTTTCATCAACTACAAGTACCGCTTTCTAGTTTATAACATCTTGCATCTTTTCATCATCAGCTACAAGTACCACCATCTAGTAAACACTACAAGAACTAAACGAGAGGTGGCTACATACAGGAGACGGTACCGCCATCTAGTGAACACTGCAAGAACTAAACTAGAGGTGGTTACATACAGGGGACGGTACCGCCATCTAGTGAACACTGCAAGAACTAAACTAGAGGTGGCTACATACAGGCTACAGGGGACGCACAGCCCACGCCCTAAGAAGCTTCGCCCCTAAAAACACGAGGTCTGCGCGGAAGGGGTGGCATAGTCACTGCGGAAGCACGAAGAGCGACCTTTCAGAGGTTTTTCTAAACACTCATTGGGTAACTGCTGCAAGCGCATTTGCTAGGTATCCCTTACGACTGTAATAGTAATTATTTCAGGGTAGTAGGCCGGCATTCGCTATGCTATTCTTCGTCAATCTTCGGAAAAGCGTGGTATCTTCTAAACTCTTGTAACGAGTTTTGTGGTGCATTCAATGGCTGACGACGATGAAGAATCACGCCTCAAGTGGGTATGTGCCACAGATAATAAGTGACGATGAGCAAGCTTTTGAAATGGATTGCAGCATTGGACAACCCACTCTTACCTGATGCAGATTGTGTGACGCCTGGTTGTTTCTTCGCATTTCTAAAACACCTTAGTACTCGCATTACCATGATTCCTTTCCCGACATCAAAGCCTGCCTAAGACCAGTTTATGAGTGAATCCCAAGCACCGGCGAGGCTCAGTTCTAGAATTCTGGGATGGTAAGCTGTTAACCCGGCTTTAAATCTCACTATGTCAGCACATGTCTCGTCATTCTCATTCAAGTTATAATATGTGCGATAGTTGTTGCAAACACCAGCGGCGGTGGCAGATGATTACGGCCCTGCGCGTGACTCCTGTTGCGATCTCATACCAACTCTCGCTGTAAACAAAAATAAGAATGTAGATACACAACTAGCTTATGTCGATGGCTGGGTGGCCATTTAGCACTCCCGCAAAACAAATGGCAACACAGGCAATGAAACACCCGTCTCAAGCGGCCGCTGAAGAAACTAAATACTCTGCAAAAGCCCGCGCGCGAGGGGGCGTTGGTGTGGGACGTGGGAAGGCGGCAGAGGAAGGACACCACGGCCGGCCTGGTGAACAGGATCTATCACCACAGCACTAGCGCATGCAGGGGGCGCCACGGCACGCCAATCAAGACCGCGCACCAAAGAGCAAGACCCATGGCGTTGTGTGAAGCAATAACACAGCTCACCGTCACAGGCGCAAAATGTCGTGAACCGTCACGTGACTTTCAGAACAAGCTGCTGTGCGGGACGCGAGTGCGGCCTGAAATCAGCCCAGATAAGTGATTATTGCATACTGAAGAACAAACGAAAACTAACTTTATTTCTGCCACTGTACAGTGCGGCTTCAGTCGCTCACCCTCAAACTCTTTTTCTTTCCTGCACACAATGCGATAAGATTTCACCGCAAAGAGGGAAAATGATGTCTGTCTTCTACTGTGCAACCATAACGAAAATGACCAATTGATATGTGGGGTTTGACGTCCCAAACCCACCATACGATTGTGAGAGACGTTGTAGTGGAGAGCTCCGAATATTTTGGCCATCTGGGGCTTTTTAACGTGCTCGCAAATCTGAGCGCACGAGCCTACCACAATTCTGCGTCCATCGGAAATGTTGCCGCCACAGCCGGGATTCAATCCCGCGACCTGCGGGTCAGCAGCCGAGTACCTTAGCCACTGGACCACAGCAGCGGGGCGACCATAAGAAAATGCCTTTTAGATATCAGGCCTGCTCACTGCCGCCGTGACGTTTCGCACCTTGACATTCGAGCGCGCACAGGAGGCTGTGAAGTCACTGCCTCCATCGTCTTCCGGAAAAAAGTTCACGGTAAGTTTTACATGTACATCACCTTCATGTAACCTTTTTTGCCGAAATCGGTTCTGGTTCGAGCAATGTATTGTGCTTCATAGTTTTTGGTGGTTTATTTGTAAGCAGTTTTTTTATGGATATGATATATAAGTAGACGTTGGCGCACCAATATGGCGCCGGCTACTCCTTAGCTGTTGAGTGAAACTTGAACACGTATCTTGAAGTAAAACATACAAAGCAGTGCATGAAAAATAGAACACTCGGGCACAGATATGCAATGACACACTTATACGCACATATCACAACATAATGATAAGGAAATATTCGAGAGTCAACGAATGAAGTCTCTGAAAATGTTCCTCGTTAATATTCGGTCCACGCAGCACAAAACAGCAAAGCACACGTCTGCTACTTATGAAGATGTATTCGCTCGAGTGTACATAATAGTCGACACATCATTCACTTCACAACACACACATGATGGGTGTCACATTATACTGCACATAATAAGTACATGTGCTGTACATATGAAAGTTCGTTATTTCTTAGTACTTGTCAGCAATTCCGCTGTCCTGTAAAAAAACGTGTTAATGCTTTTAAAGCGTGGGACTGTAAAACTCCAGTTGGCCACGGAAGTTTCTTCATGCTAAACGGTCTGTGGTCTAATGCCAACAGTTCGGATTTAAGACGGCGTCTCGGCGTGTCATGATGTGGACAGTCTATGAGAAGGTGACATACGTCTTCATCTCTAAATCCCCATTCGCAATTGAAAGTTTCAGCTGTGCCAATTCTGTGCATAAAATGTTTTGTGTATGCGGTGCCTAGCCTCAATCGGTGAAATAGGTTATTCTTCCATGCCTTAATTGATTGATTTGTGGGGTTTAACGTCCCAAAACCACCATATGATTATGAGAGACTCCGTAGTGGAGGGCTCCGGAAATTTCGACCACCTGGGGTTCTTGAACGTGCGCCCAAATCTGAGCACACGGGTCTACAACATTTCTGCCTCCATCGGAAATGCAGCCGCCGCAGCCGGGAATTGAACCCGCGACCTGCGGGTCAGCAGCCGAGCACCTTAGCCACTAGACCACCGCGGCGGGGCGATATTCTTCCATGCAAACGTAAAAAGATAACGTGCCGTGTCGAACCCGTGATCCATTCATAAAAGTAAATAAAGTTCGATGGCGCAACACAGGCGCGATATAAATGAGGTAAAGTTAGTGAATGAATGAATGAGTGAACGAGTGAGTGAACAACTTTATTTGCTTCCTGCAGGTTACCGGGCTGGATTCCGGCCTAGGAGTTGGCTGTGAGATCATGTCTCTCAGCAACTTCCTTAGCCTGCTGGATCGCCCAGAGTCGATTATCTAGTGCTGAGCTGAGCAGCGCGGTCTGCCAACGCTCCCGAAGGTCCTCATTGGAGGCCGCGTCTCTCATATTGCTAATTAGTGCTGGAACCTCCCAGGGACTATGTGCTAGTGTGGCCCTATTACTACAATACTTGCACGAATGGGTCAATTACTAGTTGAGTAAATGTGTTTCATAAATCTTTGTATTTTTTAATTTACGCACACACACAAACAAACACACATACACGCACACACACAAACGCTCTCGCGACACCCAGTCGAGAAGATGCACAAAAAGCATTTTAGGGGCGAAGCTTCTTAAAGCGGCACCCATTCGTTTTTCGTCGTAGTGCGTAACCAGTCTTACATTTTGACCTGCAAGGTGGTGACGGTGGGAGACTTCTCCTGTGCGTTGTTGAACAATAAAAATTCGCAGCGTGCGCTTTAACTAAAATCTGAATTCTCCGGTCTCTCATTTCCCATTAGCAGCAATTGGCATGTACATTGAGCACTATCTGTCAGGAAAAGGTTGCTACGTTATACTCGCTGGGCATGACCTCCTTGGTTTTGGAAAGGTTCAGCGAGCGTTGGGCCGCAGTGCCATGAATACACTGAACTAGTATATACCATGAACAGGAGGTGGCTAAAGGTGAGAAGTGGACACGAAGCAAAAGCCAAATTATCCTGTCTTTCATTCCCTATTAGCAGCCATTGGCATGTACATTGAGCACTATCTGACAAGAAAGCGTTGCTACGTTATACTCGCTGGGCGTAACCTTCTTGGTTTTAGAAAGGTTAAGCGAGCGTTGGGCCGCAGTGCCATCAATACAGTGAACTAGTGCATACCATGAACTCGAGGTGGTTAAAGGTGGGAAGTAGACACGAAGCGCAAGCCGTAAGAAAGCGTGCGTGTGCAACCTCTCGTTTAGCCCTTGGATCGTCTGCTGGATGGTGGTGCTTCTATATGGGGAACATATGATGAAAAGATGCGAGATGGTGGTACACCGAGTGTTGAATAGATGGACAAACGGACACACAGACAGATGTATGGACTAATGCAGAGATGGCTGCACGAACGGATGGACGCATGGACGGACGCAGGGGCGAATGCATGGACGAACGCAGGGACGGACGCACGAATGGACGTGCGAACGCACGAGCAGACGCACGCACGGACGGGCGGATGGACGCACGGATGGTCACAACGACGGACGCATGGATGGACGGATGCTTCGCCCCACTCTCCATTATTCAACTTGTGGATATTCTGCTATTTTTTTATTCAATTGCTGAAGTTCTACAGCTTTTTTTTGCCGAGTAAGCGCACTTTCGCTGTTCTGATTGTTCTTGGAATGGTGTACTGAGTTTCGTCGTCCAGTATTTCAGCATGAAATGGAGCTCTCAGGGGTGAAAATCGTTTAAAAAGTGGCATATCAGCGGCTATTTTCTTCACATGCTCCTCATTGAGATGCAACCAAACAAAATATCGTTGAGGTTTTTACAGGCATCCAAATTTGAGGAGCAGTAGCACATACACCAAGAAAATGAATCAGGCTAGTGTACTGGCTGAACTGGCGCATTATTATATTACCATAAAAATGGTCAGATCAGCGTTAATAAATACTATGTAGTATACATAACAGATGCATGACACCACGCACATGCCCTCTTTCTCTTTTCTAAGCAAAGTGATCGGAGGTATTACAATGAGTTTGAGGTGCTATTCGCAAATAGCGAAATGTTTATCGGCCCTGAAAAAATAATGGCTCTTTTGAGAATATATTGCAATGGGCCTTTATTGCTTCCTTTAGATGTGCTTGGTATGCTAGCAGCAGAACGTAAAACGACTCTTGCTCTGCTAGTGAGGTTGGTTCAGTGGTGCATGAATGTTTACACTTATACTTTAGACGCTATATGGCAGCCAAGACGACTACGTCCCAGGTATTGCGCTCGTCAAAAACGTGAGATCCACGCTGTTCCTAGCACTGTCTTAGGACGATACGATAAGGAAGAAGCGCTAGCGAAGCTTATAGCTCTAAGTGTCCAACTTCAATACCTCCGCTAACAAGTTAGGAGCGCACACTAGATCATTTTACAGAAAGAACGGAAGGTGCTAAAAGTGGTGTTTTTAAAACAACTCAAAACAAAGTAGTCTAGACACACACATACCTTCGAATCAAAGAGAGAGAGCGCGCTTATGAGTGTCATCAGAATAAGCGGTGTGCTCTCATTTCACTTTCGAAACGTCCTTTGAGAATGAAAAATAATTCAGCAGAACTCTCGTACCTTGGCAATACGTGTTATGCGAAGCAGGCGGACGGAAGGTGACCATGTTTACTGAGTGACACGTTATGAAATGACGCTAAATATACGCACAATTCTTGCGCGCACAGGCATGTGTTGAAAAGTTGTGGATGTTAACGTAGCCAGTTGATCGCCCTTGTGCAACAGTGCCAACAGGACCATGAGTATTAGCAACAATTTAAGCGATAAGGTGATATGAAGCGCTGGTGCTTACGAGGATGGCAGCCTTGGACACTGCTTCATACATCAGCTTCTGTGCGTGGTACCTAACTACCACAATTAACACGACGTGACGCCAGTGTCATTAAAATATACATATCTATTGTTTTTAAAGATGTATAGCCAGCACTGCAATTCAAAAGTACTGCCAAGACCTGGCATGGCTCTGTGGTAGAAAGCTTGATTGCCACGTGCAATGCTAGGGCTAAATTTCTGCTGGAACCCTGGCATTTATTTTATGCATTCATCGGGTCAACGCTGACGGTGTCTGGTTTTTCCTAATGCTTACACCTTAAAATTACCCATGGGTGTTCTCGCCGTTCCTGGGCAGATATGAAGTGTCAATGACGTGTGGCACATATCCTCATACCAGATGCACATGCCCGCCAACGGGTATAGGGAACTGTCCGGTGCGAAATGTTTGACGACGTACGTGACGGGATTGTGCCATTATTCCTACTTTGGTCAGCTTGTCCTTTTTGCCAAACCAGCTTACCCTCCCTTACTAATTTTGGTTCACGCCAAGCACTCTGGCGTAAGAGGATAGATAGATAGATAGATAGATAGATAGATAGATAGATAGATGCCGGAAGTGTTTCCAGTACGCAAAGAAATGCTTCGCTTTTAAAGCTGGAACCTTCGGCATATTGCCAATATCGGTGACCACTGGCCCGCACTAATGACTCATTGCGAGAACTTGCAGTTCATCTTCATCCTCAGCAGCCCTCATGCAAGACATTGCCTTATCATTTCGTGTGGGCATATCCACAGTTCGTGAGGCCGTGCAAGAGACATGTGCGGCACTCTGCTCCAGACTGAAACCAATGTACATGCCTGTAAGGAGATGAACATGTAAAGGTGTGACTGAATATTCAAAACTTGTAACCATACTTTCCTTCCAAAGGCGATCACACACATGCCATCAGTATAATGATTTCCATATTACAGTGTGGTGTGTGGAAGGTACAGTAAGTCATAGAGCTGGAATCATTAACAGATTCCGATAAGTAATGGTTGCACAGCCACACACTGGTAAAGGACTGTGAAATGCACTTGTACATTTTAACAAAACTAAATCACCAATTGCTGACGGTTAACTAACTGAAATAGTGTCTCAATGTGGCACTAACACATGCATCAGAAGCACCACCTTTACAGATTATACTAGTTGTGACACAATGTGGTCACTTCAGCAATCACATGTGCAAGTTATGCTTGAAGTTGTGATGTCGCATTTTATGCCATGCCTGCTGTAGATGTGTATTAACCGTAACCTAGTTGGCTGTGCTTCGTCTCCTCAGTTTTAGCTACCGTTTCTGGAGCATTATTTGTGCTCTACCTTTCATGGGCATATTCAATTGCAATAGTTATATCTTGCCTTACCCTATATACTTGTCAGGCTATTTCATTCTTCTTACTGAGCTTGCAGACTTGTTAAAGTGGTGCACACTACGCGAACATTGAGTGAACGAAGCACATAACGCGCACTGCAGCACTTCACCGACTAAGGAAAAGATGATCTCCATGCAGTCGCCAAAAGAAACGTCAGCACCCCCTCAGCATCTTACAAATTATCGGCATAGCCACAGACTGCTGAAGCAAGGGCTAAACAAAAATATTCTTTACCCACCGACTCAGATGCCTAAACAGCCAAGTGTTTCAGGTTGCTTCTGACGTAGACAAAGATGACGCAGTGCTCCATCGTGGTAAAGGTGTACGGTGCAATATAGCACGCGTATAGCAGAGACTTGGGGCGGCTATCAGCGAAAACTTTTGAGGATTCCCTACGATTTCCAGTTGTAAAACAATGCGGCTGCATATCTCAAAGTGGTAAAAATTCATGCTGACCGGGTTGACACGATACAGCCCCCATGGGGAAAGGACATCGTTTGGGCATGCAAGCCAAAAATAAAGCACAGCCATACAATAAAGTCGGCCCTCCTCGAGGCTTATTCCTTTCAGGTTTGTGCGCACTTCGTCGATGACCTGCTCCCTCGTCATTCTGACAATGCTAACGTTGTCCAGGAAATTCATGGTGGTCAAGCACAGAAGTTGCCCGTAATTTAACCTCCTGAGGATTGCAACCTACACACCTGAGTATTTCATCGTCACAGCTTCAGGAAAACTATCAATGTACGTGGCATGTGCTGTGGTTGTCGGCGGCCTCGCTCTTGCTGCCACTATCCAGTGTTAATGGCCACAGTATTCAGTTTAACCTTACAAGCTTTCCTCAGAGCGAATCTTCATAACCAGCGCGCTTGTTTTTCGTTGACCGTGTAATGCAGTGAAATGTACAGACCAATAAGAAGGGCTTTACGAACCACCGGTGTCTTATCCGTGGCAGATAAACGTCGATTCACACTGAAACTTTTTTGTACCCGTTTCAGTTTGTTCATAATTACATCACCGCGCTTTTTTTGGACAGAACTCTTTGTGAAAGCAAAGGTGCAGCACCGCACTAGCGCTGTGGCTTAGAAGTCTGGTTGGCTTAATTTACGTGCCGGGTTCCGTCTTGACTGTAATGGAAGAATTCCCACTGCGCTATACGCTAAGTGGGTTGGGGATCGGGAACTTAGGTACACCTAATTCATGCGGCCAAATATAGTGATATTTCTGGCCCAACACCTTTATAGGTACCGCTACGGTTTGCGTGTGCGAAGCTTGTAACTGTTAATTAGTTTCACCTTTATTTTGTTTACTCTTCTTTATCGGATTTCGCATTCTTTATTAAGTTAGAGCAAAAGGAGCATTCAACCAAAGCATTTAACAACTTCGTTATTCTATTCCCCAACTAGAAAATTGGCCACTCGCGAATTCTCATTGCGTGCCACCAAAGCTTTTTTTACTCTATTTTTTTCTTTCTATCGTTCTTTCCCTTCTACATCTCTCTTTTTTTCTCCCTTTTTTCTATCTATGTTCGTTTTTGTTTCACAATCGCATCAGCTATGCTAGGCAAAAAGACTTACCAAATATCTATGGTGCATGCTCAAATGAGCAGCCCAGAAAGCGGAGCACAACTTATTAGTCAAAACTAAAATAGACTCAGTGAAACAGGACGAAACAACCCGTTACGATTATTTATGGTAATCTTTTTTTTACGACGGAGTACAAGTTACTTAAGGCTGGGACAGTTTGGCTGTGAAAGCGGGATCATACTTTGAAAGTAACCCAAGGTGTGATAGTACAACTATGTTCTGTATGTAAAAAAGCATCACTGAATAAATCGTTCAAATGAGGCATACGATCAAAATTTTATTGAGCTCCCATGTGTCTGTGGGCGCCTGTGGATACCACGTAGCGGCTCATTACTTCAATAAATTTACCTGCCCAAGGTGTTACTAATGATTGATATGTGGGGTTTAACGTCCCAAAACCACTATATGATTATGAGAGACGCCGTAGTGGAGGGCTTCGGAAATTTAGACCACCTGGGGTTCTTTAACGTGCACCCAAATTTGAGTACACGGGCCTACAACAATTCCGCCTCCATCGGAAATGCAGCCGCCGCAGCCGGGATTCGAACCCGCGCCCTGCGTTTCAGCAGCCGAGTACCTTAGCCACTAGACCACCGCGGTGGGGCTGCAAGGTGTTACTATGAACTAGGAATCGTTGTAATAAGAAAGTGAAAGATGTCTTCGCTGAGATAGTGAAGCTTTTGTTTTGTATTGTGTCGCATCAAATGCGAAGAAAATATTGCGATAGAAAATAATTGTAATGTGACAGCAAGAACGATCATCAGCTTGAAACTGGCAGCGTGGTGCTCGAGCACAAGGGACGCATGAAAAGTAGACAACACAGGACGAGCATGACCTATACTAATGATCGCATTGGTTTTTTATTAGTATTTGAACACCGCGCTTATTTAGCGAACACTTCTGGTGCCGTTCTCTATAACTTCAACCTAAACTTACAGTAAAAGCACAAGACGTGCAAACGCAAACCATTTCCAAACCGACTTAAGCGCGTGACAGGCGTGCGATTTTCTCTGCGATGCGACGTGCGGCGTCGCTTGGTGCAGCGTGCCGCATGCGATGTTTTCAGACACATGGAGTAAAAACTGCCGGTTCACTGGATAGTTGAGGCTCCGCTTTTCGCAGCATTGCCTGACCAGCAATGTATTTACGAAAGAAAAAGTACGTAAAAGTCTTCTCTTTCTTGACTTCAACATGACGAAATATAAAAAAAGTCTCAAAAAATTTAAGTACTGAAATCTATTCTGAGAAACGTAATGAGCTTGTTAATACCAAGGAGGATTAAAGAAAAAAATTTTTTTAATCCTCCTTGGTTAATACCTAAAGACGAGTACATACGCCTTCCCGGAAAACGTAGCACTAGATTGAATCATGATGCCCCCATTGAACCTTTCAGCGCTCGCACTGACATCTTTCGGTGGTCATTTTTCCTGGATGCTATAAACAATGGAATTCTTTACCTCAACATGCTATTAATAGTACCGATGTACAAACTTTTGACAGAGAAATTGATGCTTATTTTGGTAATGGTTGAAGTACTGCCCATTCTGTTTTCCTGTGTTTATTGCTTAGTGGTTTTTTTAGGTGTTCTGTTTGTACTCATAATATACTCCCTCCCTGTTATGACCCTCAAGCGAGGGTTGACAGTATTATTAAATAAATAAAATAAATAAATACGCACGTCTGTGTAACTACCACTCAGTTTAGAAGGAGTCGCTTCAAGATGTTGGCAACAACGGCAGTAGTCAGCGTTGTGTCGTGTTTGACTAGAGAGACCTGTCACTCTAGTTCGGCTGCTGTTATTGTTGTTCGCGGTCGCCGACATGGTTTTGACTAAGCGCCGAAAGTGACTGCTTCTGTCAAAGAAGAAGGTCCTTTTGGCCCAAATGATGCCGAAGGATAAGCGCCAGCGGAGGTGGTGGGTGCGCCCATCATGGCGAACACGGCACGCCGAGAGTGAATTCTTCGCCACGGTACGTATACCAGTTATCGCATTGCCGCCAATAAATTACAGTGCTAGTTGTGCACGCAATAAAACACTTCGCGGCGTGGTAAAACAAAACATAATACTAACTCAAGATGGTTCCTCGTCACAGCATTAAATGTGCACTGCGATTCTATATTTTCTAAGAAGCGTTGTTTGAAAACGTTCTATTCTCGTTTGTTTATGTGATTTTAACGTTCTTGAAAAGTAATTTGGCCTTCGACAGTGCCGTTGCGCTGTCAATTAAAAAGTGTTCGCGACGACAAAGGACACACGACAGCACCTCACTCCACATGGACCAATCAATCATTGTGACTGCTTGGTTATCAGGCTGATTTGCGCCCCCTCCTTTTTTTTCACATAAGTGCACAGTCGTCATCTGCTCATTACACTGCTTCCCTCGATAAAAATAAATATTTCATGCGTACCTTAACTCCAGAAATTTTCATCCTAAAAGTGAACCACTTCTTTCACTATTCAGAATGGCACAAAATGTTTTTATCTTGCATAGAAGTCGTATTCTGCCGGCCACATTTTGTTGAGGGCGATTTCGGGCAATCAGTGCACAACAACTTCTTTTTATTTATTTAAAGTTATTTGATTGTTGTTGTGACTGCCAGGCATATGATTTCTAATTTGGTCATCTGAGACTGACTCTGGAACATGCATGAAGTTATTTCCTTAGCCTGTATGCAGCAATACACATGCAATACACGCGACACATACATCTAGAAGTGTTGAGCTATGGATATGGTGCTGGCTTAGGTGCCAGTCGACATAAATATGCATAGTTATGTTTCTGTGACTCTTGCTGGGAAAGAAAAAAAAAGCAAAATTGTTTCCGTTTCAGATGAAAACTTGCGTTCTGGGGACTTACAATACTTCAAAAAGTACTATCGCATGTCCCCATCAAAATTTAACTATATCCTCAAATTGGTCAAAGAAGACTTGGAGAGAAAGACCTTCATCTGAGATCCCATATCTTCAGCAGAGCGTCTTGCTATGACCCTGAGGTAATACAATTTGTCTGGAACCTTGTGGCAGTACACTTGTATTTAAAATGTTTGTTTAATGCATGATGAATATTTATAATGCCAATTGTACTATGGGATTGCATGCATAATGTACATTTGATATGCATTACTTCACCTACTTGGTAAATACTGTGATTGTTTCTCATGTAAGCTTGTTCATAATGTTATACCAAGTATGGCGATTCAGTTTGCTTTGTCAGCACCTGTCTATGTCACCCATGGCCAATCGAACTGGCGTATATTGCGACATCCATGCACAACAGTGGACAATGTGTCATACCTAGTAGAGTGGTGACCCGTTCCGTGAGTCATGGGAGTGACGTCGTATTGAAGACTGTTGTCTTGCAAGATATGCAACAATCTTACAATGTGTCCTGCAGTTCATTTCTGATTTGATTGTGCAGCACCACCTTCGTTTCGGCTGCATGTGGTCATTCTGTTATACGATACGTAAGCTGTAGGCACTCAAACCTTCTGAAAAAACTAGCGAGATGATGTGACTGAGGGTCCTCCAAACCAGTTGGCAGTAACGAAGTCATGGCAGGACAACGAATAATGTTTTCAAACAAAGGCACAGCAGTTTTCTAAGCATAATCTATGAGGTGCAGAATTTTGCACCTCTATTAAAAGCATCGTGTCGTGTTAAAATATATTATGATTACGTAAAAAATTGCTTTGCCTACACAGCTATGTACTTCAACTTCGATTTGCATTATTTTGCTACTTGGAGTGATGACAATGTGACATGAGATTATGCTTGCCAACAGTTCTAAAAACATCTATTGTAGTTATTCTCTTTTACCACATTGTGTCAGTACCACACATGTTCATCGGGCTAATTGGACGTACGTACATAAAAACAGTGCTGTAGAATAGAATGTGGAGGGCACATTAGTTGTTTAAGGAGTACTTCATCAATGCAAGTACTGAGTGTTGTACGACTTCCTGTCACTACAGAGCTTTAGTGCCATGGCCCCTAAAGTACTTGCATACACAAGCTTATTTTGTTAGTTGTTGTTTTGTTTCGTTTTTTCTTTTGTGTGGCTGTTGAACAGATAGAGGAAAGGACCTGTGCAATACGATGCCCAAACAAATATTCAGTGGCTAGAGACCCTTGGAACTAAAGCTTTCTGTTCTCATGCAACATTTGTGCCTGTAATACACCTAAAGACCACATGTAGTAACTATACCGAATATCCATACTTGGTTCGAGTTGCAATTGAATTTTGGTATGGCAACATAAAATATTTATATGGCTATGCAATGGCTAACTAATAACCAACTAAATTTAAATGCAGGTTAATGTACTCAAGAGCCCTCATGCAAGACATTGCCCTATCATTTCGTGTGAGCATATCCACAGCTCCTGAGGCCGTGCAAGAGACATGTGCGGCACTCTGGTCCAGACTGAAACCAATATAAATGCCTGTAAATAGATGAACATGTAAATAAGTGACTGAATATTCAAAACTTGTAACCATAGTTTCGTTCCAAAGGCGATCACACACATGCCATCAGTATATTGATTTATATATTACAGTGTGGTGTGGGGAAGGCACAGTAAGTCATAGAGCCGGAATCATCAACAGATTTCGATAAGTAATGGTCGCACAGCCACACATTGGTAATGAACTGTGAAATGCACTTTTACATTTTAACAAAATAAATCACCAATCGCTGACGGTGAGCTAACTGAAACAGTGCATCAATGTGGCACTAACACAGGTATCAAAAGCACCACCTTTACAGATTATACTTGTTGTGACACAGTGTGGTCACTTCAGCAATCGCATGTGCAAGTTATGCTTGAAGTTGTTATGTCGCATTTTATGCCATGCCTGCTGTACATGTGTATTCACCGTGACCTAGCTGGCTGTGTTTCATCTCTTCAGTTTTAGTTCCTGTTTCTGAAGCTATATTCGTGCTCTACCTTTCATGGACATGTTCAATTGCAATAGTTAATTCTTTCTAAACCCTACTTGTCAGGCTATTTCATTCTTCCTACTGAGCTTGCAGACTTGTTAAAATGGTGCTAATAAGACAACTTTCATGTCTTCTTTTCTTGCGTCAAATGAAAGGCCAATCCCTTGAATAACCTAAAAAATCTAGTGCTAAGTGTGAGTGCATATGGCACTTGATTTGGTAATGACACTTGTCAATAAAAAGAGAGGTCAAAACCTTCAAATACCTTTCTTGAAATCCAACAAATAAATACAATGATGCTGTTCCAGACATGGAAGAAGTACGCTGTGTAGTGAGTAGAGCGTACTGAAAAAGAATCGTGTGTTCTGGCTACCTATGGCACCCTGTAGCTTGCCAAATGTAGCCAGAAGTGAAAGTCAAGTCAACTTCAACATGTGCAGCTTTTTACCTTACTTCAAAATGCACACTTGTGCATGCTTCAAGCCATCGTGAGGATTCGTGAGCTATCTCTAAGAGGAGAGGAATGACCTTTCACTGACATAGATACATTCGGAAGATTATTAGTTTGCCAGTGGCCTGAAGGGGTCAACAGCGCATAGCGGCTCAGGTAAAAATTACAGTCGGCCATGGTACATGAAGCTAAGGTTTTAAACTGTGGACAGCTTTTGGTGTTTGAGGCTTCCCCTCAGCGATCAAATGAAGCTTTCACTGGCCTAGATATCTCCACTCCCATCGCACAAACAATGTTACCATTACTAATAAAATCACATCTTGTTCTGTTTTATAAGCCAAAGATGGAGACATGGTTGCATATCGCTGAAGGATTCAGCCAGACATGACAGTTTCCGAACTGTATTTCGGCTGTTGATGAAACGCACACACAGATTAAGTGTCCTCCGAACTCCGGAAGTATGTACTTCAATTATAAGGCTAGTATGTATAATGCTCTGATGCGCTCTGCAGACAATTTAATTCTCTTAAAATTGTTGTCTATTGCGCATGAATTTTATGTGCCGTTGTAAGCACTGAACACATATTATGTTTCAGTGTGCTGTCTCAATGGTAGCATCAGATGTTCCGATGTGTGGAATATGATGCCATGATCTCTAAAAAGCACACATGCACGTTGGTTCGTCATACAATTTATCATACTTGCAGCAAGTATGATAGTATTCCCTAACGCTCTCTCGTACTTTTTCGATAACATGCATTATAACAGGGCACTCTAGGTAACTTCATGAGAATATGCTTAGGAATTTACTCTAACTTTTTTGTCAAGTTCACTTTGAGCTGTTGCAAAATAATTGAGAAATAATAGAATTGGCTTCACGTCAAAAATTTTGCTATTCGCACAGCTCCACCTATATCCCTTTCTGTTCTTGAAGTTTGGATGAAATGTTGGTTCGTGTGCAGTTATATATTACATTACAGCTTACATGCATGCATTGTTAAAAGTTAGCCTGGTGCTTAATTAGAAACCCGAGGTGTGAACTCTTATGTTGCAAACTCATTATTTGGCCTCTCAGCACATCAATATTCTGAAGCATCTAGAATAATGTTACACAATCATATTGTATAAAACACTCATTCCAGCGCACATACTCCATTGTCCTGCTTGCCGTTGTCGACAGCGACTACAAATTCGTTATTGTCGACGTTGGTGCTTACGTCAAACAGAGTGGTGGTGGAGTCCTAGAACAATCAAAGTTCGGGTGTCGCTTGGAGAATGGAAAGCTTCATATCCCGCGAGACCTGGAACTTCCGAACACGTCCCACACAGCACCTTGCGTTTCCGTTGGAGACGAAGCCTTCCAACTCCGGACCGACTTCCTACGGCCATACCCTGGACGAGGGCTTGAGGGCGAGAAGCGCATCTTCAATTACCGATTGAGCGGAGCAAGGTAACTAGAAAAACCTGGATTTGAGAGCAAGTGTTAATTTTTTCTTCTTAAGTTTCAGTGTGCCGATTTGGTACTCATTTCGGCAAATCTGTTAAACACTTGCTTTTGAAGATATTAATGAATTTATGCCAACTAGAAATGTGCAGTATCATCCGAGTTGAGGTTTTCATCGCTGGGTATATTATAGTTCGTTCTTCGATACCACATGCCAAAAAGAATCCATGGACTTGCAGTATGTTTACGAACATAATACGCCTCATTTATTCTTCCGACTTTTAAACACTCTGCCAATCAAGTACTCAAGTGTTGCATTGTTTCATGAAGGCTATTTTGACAGAATATGGGACAACGGCAAGGGGGAATGAACAAGCGACAAAGCATTTCGATTTTCGGTGTGAGTTGAAAGTGTATTTGTAAACTTTCCGGTGCCATCTTCAATGACGTCATGTGATGTAGAGGCTGTACTTCCAGTGACTCCCTCGAAAGACTCTACCCCCTAGCTTTCTTGTGCTTTCAAGTCTTTGCATAGTGCTACTGAAGCAGCAGGAAACGTTGCTGGCCGGACTAGTTGGCACTCTTCCACTTTTTAATATGACTACTGTTGTGCGGCACTTTAATGTATCAATATCTACCAAGGGAATGAATGTCTGTGATACTCAATGCAGGCGAACTGTTGCAGATTTTTTAACACGTATGAAAAGCATGGGAAATTTCGGTAGATGTCATTCTGCACGTGGTCATGTAAGTAGTGTGGCAACTGTTTCTGAGCCATTATGCGCATAACGTATTCTCCATCTTCACTATAATCCCAATAAACTGAATATTATTGCCTGTAAAAATTTTCAGTGTGTTGAATGTTTTTGCCAACATTGCAGTCATCACCAAGCATGAAAGATTGGTCGGTGACTGTAGCAACACTGACAGAAGTCACGTTACTAATTCTGTCCAGTAGTTTTGACAATGCTCTGGGCTGATCTAGTTACTGCTGTGATGCTGTAGACAAGCCTTGTTTGATGTGATGTTATACAGGACGAACATGGTAGCTGACGTGAGCTTATGGCATCTAATTTACGTTGTGACATGTTCTATTCTGCCCTCAAATCCACAGTATCTGCATTACAATGTTCCTAAATGTGCATTGTTTATATTCGCTGTTGCTCTCTTGCACATTTTTTGCATGCCACAAAATGTTCGCTTTGACTGTTTCGTGGCAATGCTCCTTGAATTTCGCATTCATACGGTGGACAGAATTCTCGGACGGGCCGCATGTCACGTGGGCTCACATCAGTGATTCTCCTTACCTACACCTCATGAGAGAAGGCCGATGTGATGTGCAACACCCACCCGCTTTTCATTGGGAGTCTAGTGACGGAAAGTTGCGGCGTTTCCCTGTGTTCCTTTTGGCACCGACATTTCTGCTACTGTTGTTGGTGATTGTTCAGAAATAGAGCTGAAAGTATATGTTTACCTGAGAGTGATGAGATGGGGACTGAAATGGTAACTCGTCATTTATGCTTTTTTCTTTCTTTCTTTTTTTCTGCGTGAAATAGGAGGTGTGACCACAACGCTTATGGGATTCTGGTGACCAGGTGAAGAATCTTGGCGCGCACAATGGGCGAAGAGCCGAAACAAGCTGAAAAGATGATGAAGGCCCTCTGTGCTCTTCACAACGTTCTAATGCACAGAGGCACTGTAGATGAGGATGCATATTGCGGCCTTGGCATTGCTGATTCTGTGGATGGCTTAGGGCAGCGGCGGTCTGGCCATTGGCGTGAGCTTTTTGCACAGCCGCCAATGCAAGTGGCTCGTACACAGGCACGCCACTTCGCCTAATCAGCTCGGCAGGTCAGGAACCTATCTGCTAGTTGTTTCTTCAGCGAAGTGGGCAAAAGTGCCTTGGCCGGATAAGATATGTTGCCCTATCAACACAGGGCCCGATGCAACACTACCTGCTGCCCAGTGAAGAGGAAATTTCTTTAGTAATTTGATATGTGGGGCGTAACGCCTCAAAACGACCATATTATCATGAGAGACGCTGTAATGAAGGGTTCCGGAAATTTCGACCACCTGGGGTCTTTACTATGCACCCATATCTGAGCACATGGGGCTACAGCATTTCTGCTTTCATCAGAAATGCATCTTTTTTTAGTAAAGGTGTTAAAGAATACGTGACACTGTGTGACCCAGCTGAAAACTATCACCACCATAAATGGGTATGTGCCACACAAATTGTGTCCATCCCACTACTCGTTATTAGTCGAATAAAGAAGAAGGTGCCTTGGCTACAGTTGGTACAACAAATGGCTGTGAAGTCATGGTGGAGTGCTCACGACATTGGGTACCAACAACGAGAGAATAATGGGGAAAAGAAAAGGCAATGGTAGCTGCGAGAAACCTTGATGGAAGGCTGATGACCACAAGGACTTGCCCGGAATCTCGGAGAGGTGCAAACACTTGGTTTCACCGAGACTGTCTGCAGAGTTTGGGCAGCCGTGTGGCTGTGGCTGTTAAATGGTCAACCTGCCCTTGCTATCTGGATGATGTCATCGCTTTCTCACCCACTTTTGAAAGCCACCTCCCTCGTCTGTCAACCATACTTGACGCCTTTCGGCGAGCTGGCCACCTTTATATTTTGTTTGGCCATTATTTTGGCATTAAACAGAAGCAGGGTATTTTTGGATACCCTGCTTCTGTTTAGCCAACGCCAATCAGTCACCACTAAACTCTACAGCATGTCTGGCTGCGGCAAAAATAGACGCACACTCGGTAGGATCTGGCATGTATGGAAAGATTTTGTCAATTTTGTGCGGTGGGTACGAGCTTGGTACCAGACGTGAATAACCAATGGATCTTCGCAATTTGTCGTCGCACTTCGACTACTGTAAAAGAGGGGCTGATAACTTCCAAGAAGCTTCACGAGAGGTGCTAATAAAATATAAAAGGAGCATCAAATTTAGAAACACAGTTGTGTAGGTGTTGATTGGACAACACTACGAGCAGACTGCGCAATGGCAAGTAAGGGCGGACTTCCTGCATCAGTGGCATTTGCTCAGAATAGCAGAATAGGACGACCAACAGGAAGGCACTGGAAAGAATGACCCACTAGAGCCTTCCAAGGCTCTGCTACATGTGTGATATTGTTTTAATGTCATAAATTACTTAGTTTATTAACTGCTAGTAAATTTGCGTTGTGTTTACATTCAGATAAGAAAAAGAGTTATGTGGTATTACCAATGTATAAACTGGGAGGTCTTTCTGTGTTTCGAGTTTCACCATACGTATTCAGCAACATTTTTGTTTAGAGTGTTTAGACTTTTGATAGTGACTGGTTATATTAACCAAGGTACTGTAGATGATGCTGTTAGTGTATAATTAAATTCAGTCAAGCACTTCTTGTGTCGTATTGATTCCAGTGTCGTGCCAGCACAGTACATTGCTCCTAAAAACTGTCTCAATTACAATCGTCCCAAAGCGAAGTTAAAAGAACTTGCAAATATAAAATTATCCTGAAAGTTTGCCAAGCCAGAAGACACTGAACCAGGTGCTATATGCTGCACTACCACTTGACTATCGCATTTGTACTTCACTATCGCATTATTAGTTTGTCGCCCCTTGTTTCTTTGTATCCAAACTTCCCGTGCAGTTTTTCTCAATGATTATTGCAGAGTATCGGCCCAGTCTCTCCATTAACAATAATATTCGTGAGTTGGCTTATAATGCGGCTTGTGTTGTGTCGTAGCAGACGACGTGGTTCAACTCTACACTCTTGAAGCGTCTATGCACGCATGAGCTGCTGTCACTGCACGATTGCAGTGCTAGTCACATCGCGATGCCAGGCGCTCCGAGATTTCCCCCAAGTATCAAACGGCCCAATATTCTATAGAACCCCAAGCATTCAGAAAATTGCACAATATGCACCTTAGTGCCGTCCATACGAGAAGGGGAACTTTTGGTGTAACAACAATGCACTGCAATTGGAAGCATATTCAGCAGAATAGGTCTTGCTTGTCTTCAGAGGCAGAATATACGATTATTTTGGAAGCTTGCAATGGTATTTTTTGAACACCAAGCCTCTGCGAGGCCACGTGGCCTTTAGCTCTTGCACCATTTTCTGAAAAATAAGATAATGAACTTTCTGTAAAACTAAAATAATAAACATAAAAAACAATAGTTGTATTGCCTATGCATTAACTATATGCTCTGGGTGCTACATGGCCTATAGCAATTCACTTGCGTAATGATTCTGCCTTGATTTAAGAGGCAAGAGGCAAGAGAGTGAGTGCGAAAGTAAAGGCCGGGAGGTTAACCAGATATTGGCATCTGGTTTGCTACCCAGCGCTGGGGGTGGGGAAGTAAGGGCAAGAAAGAGGGGTTAGAGAGAGGAAAAAAAAACGCACGCGCACTCATAAAAAAAACGAAAACACACACTGAAAGGGCGTCCCAGCTACAACCGTTCAGCAAGGCCGGTGAATCGCAAAAAGTGCAGCAGCGCTTTCAGGGCCCTCTTCTGTGAAGTCGCATCCTGACGATACTGCAGAATTTCCTGCTCCGACAGAGGCTGATCATCTAATTTGTTGAGTTCCCTGCGAATGCATAGTCGCCACCTACTATACGCTAGGCACTCACAAAGAACATGTTGAATGGTTTCCTCTTTGCCACAGTGGCCACAGGCTGCGGTGTCGGCCATCCCAATGCGGAAAGCGTAGGCGTTGGTAAATGCAACGCCCAACCACAGCCTACATAACAGGGTCTGGTCTGCTCGGCGAAGCCTCCACGGGACTTGAAGACTTAGCGTAGGGTCAAGCGAGTACAGTCGGGCATGCTTGAAGTGCGGCTGATTCCATTGCGATGTGGTTTGCCGGCGAGCAAGTCTGCGGAGCTCTCTTGCAGCATCCGTCCTAGAAAGTGGTAGTCGCAGTTTATGATTTTCTGTGTGGGCTGAGCGGGCAGCTTGATTGGCCCGTTCATTGCCGATGATTCCGCAGTGACTGGGCAACCACTGAAATGTAATTTGGTGCCCTTTCTCAGTCAGGTGGTGTATAATCTCTGCTATCTCTAGTACCAGCTGCTCGTGTGGTCCACGGCGTAAGGCTGATAGTAGAGACTGCAGTGCCGCCTTCGAGTCGCAGAAAATAGTCCACTTGCGCGTAGGCTGATCAACTACAAATTGCAACGCAGCACGAAGTGCTGCCCATTCTGCTGCCGTCGATGTTATTGCGTGAGATGTCTTGAATTTAATTGTCGTGGCCAACCTTGGTATCACTACTGCTCCTGTAGAGCTGTCCGGCTGAACCGATCCGTCAGTGTAGATATGTGTGGAGTCTAGATATTTCTCATACAAGAGAAGTAGTGTGAGCTGTTTAAGAGCCGGTGACGACAAATTGGCCTTTTTCTCGACGCCAGGTATGTTAATATTAATTATTGGTTGAGCGAGGCACCATGGCGGAGTCACAGGTCTAGCGGCAGGAGAGAACGAAGTTGGGATCGACTCACCATGTGCGGTCACTGTTTTGCAGTAAGATGTGCATGGTCGGACCACTGGTAGAGAGGCTAGGTGATGTCGAGGGGTTCGAGCAAGGTGTCGTATATGTGTCCTCAGCACTTCCACATTAATGTGGGTCTTGATGAGGTTGTCCCTTGTGATGGCGATAGTCGCCGCTGTTGATGCACTTTGGGGCAAGCCTAAACATATCCGGAGTGCTTGAGCCTGGACACTTTGAAGCATTCGTATGCTTGTTTTGCTTGCGTTGGTTAACACAGGTAGGCTGTACCGAAGGAATCCAAGGAAAAGAAACCTGTATAGTCGCAACATAGCAGTTGTGGACATTCCCCAGTTCTTTCCAGCGAAGAACTTGAACAAATGACAGATGCCTGTCAATCGCCTTTTCATGTATGATACATGTGAGCTCCATGAGAGGTCTCTCAATTATAACGCCTAGGAACTTGTATGATCTGAGGTGACGTATTCTTTCGCTGTTTATCAGAACGCTGTAGTTATGCATTGGTTTGCGCGTAAATGCCACTAGTGCACATTTCTCAGAGGAAATTTCCAGACCTCGTTGACGGAGGTAAATAGCAACTTGAGTGGCAGCTCTCTGAATTCGGGCTCGCAGCTGTAGACGTGTTACTGCAGACGTCCAAACGCAGATGTCGTCCGCGTACATTGACAATCTGACAGTACTTGGCAGATGCTCATTTAGAGCTATTAGCGTCAAGTTGAATAGTACAGGGCTAAGTATGCCACCCTGGGGAACACCACGGTGGCTGTAGTGTAGCGAAGTGTCACCATCCTCGGTTCTCACGAAAAAGGATCGCTCAGAGAGATAGCTGCGTATCCACTGAAACATCCGACCACCCACTCCTACCTCCTTGAGAGCGGTGAGGACAGCTTCATGTGTGACGTTATCGTACGCCCCTTTAACATCAAGAAATAAAGAAGCGCAGAGACGCTTACGGCCTTTTTCGTGTTGCACGTAGGTGACCAGGTCTATGACGCTATCAATTGATGACCGGCCACGGCGAAATCCCGTCATAGCGTCCGGGTAGATGTTGTGATGCTCCAGGAACCATTCTAGCCGTCCAAGTACCATCCTCTCCATCATTTTGCCCAAGCAACTAGCCAGTGCAATCGGGCGGTATGATGTGAGCACCAATGGTGACTTGCCAGGCTTCAGTAATGGAACCAAACGGCTGGTCTTCCAGTTAACTGGGAGGGTGCCCTCTCGCCACGAATCGTTGTATATCTCGAGGAGGGCACTCCTCGCACACTCACCAAGGTGACACAGTGCTCTGTATGATATTCCATCAGGCCCGCGTGCTGATATCCGTCTACACAAAGCCAGTGCTGCTTGAAGCTCATGAATAGAAAAAAATTGGTCCATGGGGTGATCGTGTGATGTCGTGCCACCGCGTGAGAGCGATGTTGGGATCTGCGAGTTGACCAGATAAGTTGGCACAGAACTCTTCTGCCACGTCAACCTCCGATCTCTGTTGAGAGAGGGCTAGAGCCTTGAATGGAGACCGCTGAATGGGAGATGTCCGGAGCCCTCTTATTGTCCTCCACAAGTGTGATAAAGGCTTGCGAGGATCTAACGAAGCGCAGAAGGCTGCCCAACGTTTTGACTCTAGCTTGTCTATGCGGCATTGTATCTTCTTCTGAAGACGTCTAGCGATTCGTAAATCGGCGATTGCTTTCGTGCGTCGGTACCTTCGTTCCGCACGCCGTCGGAGAGCCCGAAGTCGTTCTAATTCCACATCGAATTCGGTTACTCTCGAAGAGCATGTGAGGGTGCACACTGTGCCTTGCACTGTGGACTTGATCACCTCTTCTAAGTCAAATGAGGTGTTCTCTTGACAGCGTTCTTCCATGAGAGATTCAAACTTGGTCCAGTCTACTCTTTGGATAGTTTCGCGTACCTTGCAAGGTGATAATCCTCTGATCTTGACATATGTGGGAATGTGGTCGCTCCCATGTGTTTTTATGTCCACAAACCATCCGGCACATCTGACAAGACCTCGAGAAACAAAAGTCAAGTCAAGGCAACTGCTGTATCCAGGGCCACGTAAAAATGTTGGGCTGCCATCAATTAACAAGCATAGCTTGTTGTCTGAAGCAAACGTTATCAGACTTCTACCCTTTGCGCTGATCTTCGGGCTCCCCCATAGCGTATGGTGGGCGTTGAAGTCTCCGATGATCACCCATGGGCCAGGAGTAGATGATAAGATGTGTCCTAGTCTTCTGTGGTCAAATCTACTTGATGGCGACAGGTATGCACCGACAACAGTGACAGTAAGACCCCTTTTCTTCACTGTTAAGCATATATATTGGTTATCGTTGTCAGGTGGTACAGGCCGAATAATTTAGGTCAGGTCACGTCGAATAAACAGCAGGACCTTGCTGTTTCCACTATAACAAGCCGACATAAAGGATTCGTATCCGGAGAGTCTAATAGCGCTCGATAAATTTGGCTCGCAGTTGACGATGATGGGATACATATTAGTGGAAACGAACCGACGGAAATCTGCAATGCGTGATTTCAGTCCCCGTGCATTCCACTGAAAAATTGTTGCTTTTTTGACCTCTTCCCTGAAAGACGGTGGCTGGTTGGCCATTATCTACTCAAGAGCCGCCAGTACTGGACTCAGAGCGTCCAGTACTTGAAGTGCACTTTTGGCTGACGTTGTGCGCATGTTGTTTAACACAGTGCGAATGGCATTAATTATGGGTCGTAGAAGAGCAATCACTTGCTTATCCAAGTTCCGCTGCTCCTCTGTTGTCGCAGCTTGCTCTGATGAATGCGGCTTCTGATGTGGTTCTTCCACAAGTAGCGTGCGCGTAAGTGGCGGCCAATCTTCAGTAGAGAGAGATCTACTTGTTTTCTGTTTTCCATCGTCTGCGTTCGCCGCGGTGTTCCCTGCAGTGGGCGCCGTTCCCAGATGCGTTGGCTTACTTCTTGTAGTTGACTGCGTTCTTCGCGAAGATCTTCGACGGTGACGTCGTCGTCTTCGCCGGACTTTTTCCGCGGCCTCTTTGTGGGTAGAGCTGTCTCGCACCATTTGTCTAAGAATAGTAAACTCCTTCTTTATGCGTGGACAGTCTTTGGATGATGCACTGTGGGCACCTTGACAATTAGGGCACTTTAGTATGGTTGCGCTGCATTTGTCCTCGGTATGTGGTTCTGAGCATTGGGGGCACACTTCGGAGTTCCTGCACGCTCCCTGCACATGGCCGATCTTCTGGCACTTATGACATCGCATAGGTTTTGGAATAAATGGTCGGACCTGGTGACGAAAGTGGCCAACCTTCACATGGGAGGGGAGACAGTCCCCTTTGAACGTAATTTTCACACAATGTGTGTTACCAAGGCGACTGACATTCACAATGACGTTATCTTCATTTGCCGGTTTTATTAGCACTGAAAGATCCGAGTCTGGAATTTCAGTGGCGATGTCATTAATGACTCCTGTTGACGTGGTGCTATCAGCTGGTATTATAGACTTGACATTGATGTTACCCAGTTGCGTTACTTTCTGAAGCGCGTTTAACGCACGTGGGTTCAGCACATCGATTGCCAAAATGTTCTTTCTTGCGTTTAGACGTATTTCTTTGATTTTATTTGGCGTAATATTCTCGAGATACACAGAGAGCGCTTGCCTGTTCAGCCCGCGTAGACTGTCGGTAGCCTTCAGTGGCACAAACAGGATAGAGTGAGGCCATCGCTGAGGGGCAGTTTTCACGGTAGTCGTGCTTGATGCCGAAGATGTATTGACGATCCGTCGTTTAGCCTTGCGGTACAGGACGGGTTGGAAGCCGTCGTCCGAGGACTCGTCGCTTGATGCGGAGTATAGCTCAGTGTCCTCACTCTCACTAGACGCGTTTCCTCGCTTCCTCGAAGCAGTCCCAGCGGTCGAACCGGACTCGGACGGTGCCCCGTGAGGTTGAACATCCATCACCACAATATATGGGGCGATAGACCCCACAACTGCGGCGAAAAAATCAGAAAAGCACAAAGACGAACAAGATGTGTTCCGTAAACGAATCACTTCGTCTTCTTCCCCCCTTGATTTAAAAATTTGTATATTGTGCTTCATATGAGAGAAAACTGTACTTCAGCGTCGGTCGTTTACTCGGCCTCTGATGACCTATTTTGTATCAATTCCTTTCACGAAGTACTAGGGCACAAGTGCTGCTTAGGCCCCAAACTTTTCATGAAGACAAAACTAGTTTTACGCAATCGGGCAAAAAATCGAAAAATTTTATTTACAAAATTTCTCGCAGGGGTCTGCAGTTTTCCTGACCACTCATATTAGTGCTGGCTTGATCGAGTATACGTGGCCCTTGGATTCACGACAACACGGTCGGCCCTTCTCCAACATCGTAGTGCATTAGCACTTCTAGTAGGTGCATTTTGCATTGCCCCCTCAGGTGTTCAGGCACCTTGTCCGTGTGCTCGGCAAGGGAAAGTAAAAGTTGCTCTGTTCTGTTTTCTTTTTCATCTTTAAGCTCTTGATCAACTTTATCCAGCAAGCTGGCTGCTTGTTTTCTTTTGTTTGTTTTCTCTGTTTGTGTTGTGCATCGCGTGTTACATAGTGGGATGGGCGTTCAAGGGGTAGATGGAACAGGTGTTGAAGTGGGCGGTTGTGCTGAAAGGGTGGGAATAGGTGGAGCAGAAATAGGCCGTAAGAAAAAGTTAGTGTGATATTCTTAAGTAGGAGAAGGAGAAGTAAGCATGGTGTAGTCGGGTTTATCGGAGCAATAAATACTTTCGCTCTGAGCTCTGGCACACCGAGGGGGCAACATTGGTGCGAACACCACTGCTGGTTCTTAGGTGACATCTGTGCTCTCTTCGTCCAGGTTACTGCTTGTTCTATGAGGAAAACAAGCAGCTACTTAATTAGTGCCATGAAAAATACAGCAGCAACACACTTTTTCGAATGCATGCACTAGCTACTATGCATTATTCACAGAAAACAAGCATCTAGCTGTTCTAGCATTCTCAATGCTGCCAGCCTGAGACGGTTGGGGTTACATTGCGATTTCATTAATATCTGGGGTTTTGGGTTTTGTGAGGGACGCCGTAGTGGAGGGCTCGGGAAACTTCCGACCATCTGGTGTTATTTAACGAGCACTGACGTTACACAGCACATGGGTCTCTACCGTCTTGCCTTCATTGAAATGCAACCACCCAAGCTGGGATCAAACCTGCGACCTTCGGGTCAGCAGCTGAACACCCTAGCCACTGCTTAACCGAGTTAGACTTGCACTACTGTTTTAAGAATTAATGCAACTCAAAAATAAGCAAAGAAATAAAATTGCATAAATACATGTGAAGATGTGCCATCTATCTACGGTTTCTTTGTAGTGATATTTCTTCACCGTGTTTCAAGGAACTTGTCACAAACAGGCATATTGCATTACAAAAAAAATAATCGACAAGTGAATCACAACTTACATGAATAAATTCTGTATTCTTCCTCGCTATCAGTATGGCTTTTGCCCCGGCTTTTCAATAAATGTAGCTATTTAAACTTTTACCGATTACTCCAAAAAGCGGCTCATCAAGTTGAATTTGCAGCATCCATACTCATAGACCTTTCGAAAGCAGTAGACACTATTTTTCACTCCATTCAGTTAGCAAAACTTCAAGCTATTGGAATAACCGGTCCACCTCTGCTCCTTATACAGAGTTGTTTACAGGATAGAAAACAAACCATTGATATATCTGGCTCTTATTCTAAAGAAGTAACTACTAAGATGGGTGTACCAGAGGAGCTATATTAGGTCTCCTACTGTTCTTAAGTTATAATATTTATGACTTGCCTCTCATCTAATCGCCATCTTATATGCTAACAACATGAGGATTTTAATTTCTAATCGCTGCATATCTACACTAACAAATACGCTAAATGACGATCTTTTGAGAATGTGTACGTGATGTTAAGATAACCTGCAAATTAACAATAATGAGACCGAATTTGTCGTTGTTTCCTCATATCAACATTGTCTCTGCAGCATTTGTAGGTCTGAAATTCCCATCTTAACTACAACGTTTAACTGTGGGCCAACATGTACTATAGCCACCTTACAAGCGCAGGAGGTCCGATTTCAGTCTATGACTATAGCACCTCTTGTATATTCTTACTATGTACATATTCCTTTGTTTGATTCGAAATAAATGATTATGATGACTACTAGCAGCAGTAGCAGCCACCACTGGTGGCGTTGCCAAAACACAGACCTCTTCTGCTTTTACAGGGGAGGGGGCAACGGCTCAAGTTTCGCCACTCATCTCAATGCTGGCATGCTCCGTCATAGTAGATGGATGGATTGATGTGGCTCTACCCTATAGATCGGGCGGCGGCTACTGCCACCTAGCCGTAATGCTTAGTGAACCAACAACTAGATACATCTTTTTTTCCTTTAAATAGTGAAGTATAGGAATGATACTTTGCAGTGAATGGTTTTATTTTAACTCGTGCCTTGACTTTAGCCACCAATCAGATAACCTGCTTCTAGTCAATTCTACCCGCTTAAAGTCTATTTTGCCCTCCCTGTCTCTAAACGCCAGTGCTTTGAAAAACTCTGTACCATCATCTTGAACTATAGGGTGAAGCCCTTTACCGAACAATATGAAGGGTTCGGCAGTTTCCTCCTCCTCTCCGCATGCACTGCATACCGTGTCTACCCCTTCGTATTTGGCCCGATATGTCTTGGTTCGCAATACTCCTGTCCTGGCCTCAAACAGTAGAGAACTACCCCGAGTATTATCATAGATCCTTTTTTTGGTAATTGCGTACTAGACGTTCGATAGATCTCTAGTGTGTGCTTCTTAATTATGCTAATTATCCACATTTCAGTCTCCGTTTTCTTCACCTTCTTCTTAACCGATAGTTCTTTTTGGTTTGGCCCCCTGCTGTTTTCTAAGTACTTACCCGTCAATTTTCTGGTTCGCTTCCTTCATTTTGTATCGACATTCGTCATGTACAAGTAGCTGAAAACCTTGCTAGCCCAACGCTCCTCCTCCATTTCTCTCAATCGCTTCTAGTGTGCAGGCCTGACAGCACCACCTCCCTGATTGCTATTATGCTGCTAACTGTGGTAACAATTTAAACATGAAGGGGTCGATTCCACAAGTGAAATTCTACCGATTTCCAAATGAATGACAAACAAACAGCAGATGAATGATATATGAGGGGCACTTGTTGCTAGTTAGTTGAAAATTTGGTTAGTTGAAAATTAATTGAAAAAGTTAAATAAAAATAATTCAAGAAGTGCACATGATTCTAAGTACATGAGCCTCACTGCTAAACTTGAAGTGATAATTAGTGCAATGTTGTGTCCATTTTTTCTTTAGTATTTGTCAGTAATACTGTAGCCACAACGAAGGGAGCAGTCTGGGTGTCAGGTGTTTCCGCTCCAAGTGAAACATTTTAAAGTGTCAGCAACTTTCAAAGCTTCACCGTTTGCTACAAACCACAAAGAAAGCTTCAACTTACGGACGTGGCTCGGTGACGTCCTTCAAGATGAGGAGAAGGACAATAAATTCCCATTTTGGTGTTGCCTCGCCCACCCCGGCTCCGCTCTTTTTCTTCAATTCTCTTGGTTTTTTAAGAATGGCGTCTCTTAAATTTCTCCACTAATATATACAAGATTCACATTTTCTAGAAAGGAAAAGGTAACAAAACAGATTATGTACGATTTCTTCAAACATTTTGAATAAAATATTGGTGACACAACCTGAGAAGCAAGAAGAAACTCTGAAGGCAAGATGACATGTGGCATTCCATGCTTTTTACTGATTTTTCCATCAGTGCTTCTAAATTTGCCACTCAGATATTTCATAGTACTATGCACTGAATCGGCCAACACAATAACAATTTTATTGCTTGCAACGACAAAGTGGGTGATGTGGGCAATTGTTCCCAGTCGAAAAATGTTTCAATGTTTAACCTTTCAATGCCACAAACATTGCACGAGCTGAGTACTGCGTAACAATTTCATACTATATGTACATAACTGATGATTGATGCTAAGACAATTCGGTTGACGTTAAGACTGCAACAGCTATGTTAGACGACGCATGAAATGTGTTTGCAAGACTTTCCGTTAGAAGTGTAAAAAGTGGCTTTCATGTGAGCCACCTTTACTCGAGGCTACATAGCGGCTCGAGAGGCACCGGCTCGTTTGCTCGCCACAACACTTTTATGGGGTCATACTATAAGTGCTGGTGAATATTACTTCATGAAAAGAAGCCATAGGTGCTCAAAATTCGTCATTACGTTCCATTTTCAATTACTACGGAATGTAATCCGATCGAATGTCACTTGCTAATTTCAAAACGGTAAACATAGCTTTCCAGATTTGCCGTACGTTACGTTTCAAGGTTCCCGCCGTGTGGGTCTAAAACGTAGCGTTTTAACTTTATCTCACGTGAAAAGCTCAGCCGCGTGCGCAGTTCACACTACAAAAAAAGCACCCGAAAGAAAAAAAAATGATTTGACAATGAAGTACATACCATCTGTCAAAGCAAGGCCGGGCCTGCTGACCACTCGTCTCCAGACATCCTCGCGTGCATCCGCGTTCCGGTACATTACCGAGCGCCGATTCCACAGTACCCGCTCATGCCGTACAAGAGAAATTAGTAATTCACTCGAAAATCAAGCCGCTTCTAAACTCGTGGCTTTGTCGAAACTTTCGGCAGAGATGAAGCTACATTCTTAGCATGAAAATTTGGGAATATTACAGCTCCAATAGCTGGTTCACGTGCTTCGTGGCACGTCATCGCGATGTTTCCCTCTTCGTGCTGTGATTGGCTGATGCCATGCGGCGGTGCGATGCGGCGACGAAAATATCTGGCTGGTTTGATGCTCGACGCACCGGCTGTGCGGCGGTGCGATGCGATGATACGTCACGAAACTTCACGAAACGTCCCCACTCCGGCTGTCGCATTGTCGCACCGCACGCCAAATCGCAGAGAAAATCCCATGTCTGTCTCGCGCTTTAGGCGGGTGCACATCAAATGCAGGTATACAGTGTGCAGGTATACAGTGTGCAGGTATACAGTGTGCGCGTCTCAACGAGCGGAGTGACGAGACTGACGACCCTTAAAGTGGGCCTTTTGCAATCATCGCGCAACGTCAGTAGTGATGACGAAAATACATGCTTTCGAGATAAGTGTGCCATGATTACTAATTGATGTATATGAACTGACCGCATGTAGTATGCTGTAGAACATAGCTCTTTTGTCCTAATTTGATCGCATGGCGCTTCACGGAGTGAGGAGTCGGATTCCCGGAACAGTACTTTTTTTTAAATTTTCTCCTATCTGACAGTATACGTCATACAACTTGATACCTGTGACTGAAAAACGTCAGTGAAGTCTTGGAGAACCCCACCATAAAACACTTTCGCGCTGAAAAAAGTCTAGAGGTTTCTTTTTGCATTGATCTACGAAGACGCAAAGGCCAAAAAACCTTCTAAATTAGTGTTTAGGGAGCATGCGAGATTTGAGCCGTATTTCACGCACCACTCTCAAGCGCCGTATACATCTGCTTCTTATGGTGTCGCCCGCAGTCTGGTATTGTTCGCTGTCAATAGGGCGGCGATATAAATGTATCGTGTAGGGTCATATAGGACGACGTAACGCCAAAATTTTTCATCACTGCGATACAGCGGCACGGCCCCGACTGCAATAGAGTGGCACGGCCATGGCCGAAGGTAAGCAATCCTCATTCATGTGGTGGGCTTTTGTCTCAATAAAGAAAGATGGGGCTAATACCGCAGAATGCGAATCCATCTATCCCTGCCGAAGACACTTGCACTTCGCAGCACACGCTGCGCCCCGTTTCTTCAATGTGCTCCTTTGTTGTTATGTAAAGTTTAACGTCCCAAAAACCACCATATAGTTATGAGAGACGTCGTAGTGGAGGGCTCCGGAAATTTCGACCACCTGCATGGGCTTCTTTAACGTGCACCCATATCTCAGCACACGGGCATACAACATTTCCGCTTCCTTCGGAAATGCAGTCATCGCAGCCGGGATTCAATTCCGCGATCTGCGGGTCAGCAGCCGAGTACCTTAGCCACTACACCACCGTGGCGAGGCGATGTGCTTCCTTGAACGCCGTTATTTACTTAAAGGTTACCTAAACCTGCGCAGAAGTAACAATTGCAGCAGATGACTGCACATATTCGGCAGATCGCTTTAATTCTCGAGAATACTAAATGCAACCGTATACGGCGCTCAGAGCTCACGTGATAGTGTTACGACATCGTGAGGATGCATGCGCTACACCTGCAACGGAGCTTAATGCTGAACTAGCGTTTACACCAGCAAGAACAACAGTGCGTAAGTTGATGGACAAGGGGTCGTAAAAGATGAATTCATTCTACATTCACATTATCTTCGACAGACGACCCTCCTCGCTGCTCTTTTTCCACAGAGAGTGTTTCTTGCATTAGGTGTAAGTGTACTCTAAATAGAATACAAATTCACATCGATAAATAACTCAGCCGTTAGCGTTCCTCGTTTTCGTCTACTTGCAACAACATGAATAATGAATGCGTCTCAGTATTGACGAGTTTACGTGATACATTCTGAAGAGCTTAAAATAGACCATTTCGTAGCGGTCATCTTTGGTTTAGATTATTGATTGATATGTGGGGTTTCACGTCCCAAATCCACCATATGATTATGAGAGACGCCATAGTGGAGAGCTCCGGAAATTTTGACCACCTGGGGTTCTTTAACGTGCACCCAAATCTGAGCACACGGGCCTACAACATTCTCTCCTCCATCGGAAATGCAGCCGCCGCAGCCGGGATACGATCCTGTGACCTGCGGGTCAGCAGCCGAGTACCTTAGCCACTAGACCACCGCGACAGGGCTTGGTTTTAGATCATCGAAGTGCCTATAGGCTCTAAAGATTTAATATCGTTATAATAAAAAAAAGAATATGAAGCAGGGTACCTGAATAGAAAGAACAAGATTAATAACAGTCTTTGAAAGTGAAGTCAATATAGTGGCCGTCTGCTCGCCTGCCGTTCAGACGAAGTGCTTGATTGATACCAGCCAGTACATTAAATGCACATAACAAAAATTCAGTTGCCTCAAAATTACTTGTCTACAGTAATAATCTGAAGTGGGAAACACTGCGCGCATTCCAGAAATACTTTCCGGAACTTACAATGTAAATGTCGTAATCTTCCTGTACATACAGAAAGTAAGTAGATAAGAAATACGCCAAATCATTGAGAAAAATTCGTTAAAAGAATAGAATATCATACAGACAGTATATGCAGTCTTCGGTAATAAAATTCGTTTATGTTCGATGCTCACACTATGTGCTTGTCGAGAAAGCACATGAGTTCAAGAAAACTCAGAGACATATGCCAAAAACTTTACGGGCTACACAAATGAGCATGCGAGTAACAAGCAAGTAAGAAAAAAGTGGTCCTCTTGTGTTTATTAGGATGACTGCTGCTAGGTGAACTGGAGGGTTCTGCGAGAGCCCACACGTGAAAAAGATTACATTCTGCTCACATCGTCACCATCTTATTCCGAGTGATCAGTCTTTTTCTAGGTGATCAGGAAACAAAGCAAAAATTGAAGCTTCAAATTCTGAACATGATGTCTTATATAGTGCCATGCTCGTTTTGGAAAATGCCTTGAAATTATTAAAGTCTTGTATGAAACCATCCAAACAAGATACTTTTTTTTCTGTTCAAAATGTTCAGTGCGCATATGCAACCCAAGTGTTTAAGAGTTATGAAAGAAAGAGGAAAAGCGGCTAAGAATATCAGCTTGCGCACAAAGTTTTTGTGTAAAAAGGGAGGGTCTGCGAACACCGGCGTAAGATGGAAGTTACGCAACAAGAAGATATCGACCAACTCTATGGATGGTGCTGTTGGTCAGCTTCTTATAGTGTCTTCACATCGCTCATGTAACCGCGTCTAGACGCCCTGTATATTAGAATATTTACCACCTAACATGGCTTTTTTTTATTCCGAGCTGTTTTTCGTAATATCTCTAGTACGCCTGAGACTTGCAAAGATTCCTTATGACTTGTCTTACGCGCTTCATATAAAATCTTGACACCGTAATGCATACACACGCAAACAAAAGCGAATGAAAAAGCACGTCATAGTCGTTCGAAACGTCCTTATGTTTTACGTATGCCTGGTTGCACAGGCACCCAAAAAATTGCATCCCGCGGGGCATGAAAACCAAACTATTTCGTCATCGTGCAGGAATAATCTGGGACGCTGGCACACATAGTGCTTTCCGCTGGAAGCGTTTCTGCAATGGCTCCGGCATGGAAGTGGCTAAACATAGCACCATGAATATCGGTTAATGGTATGTTGTTACATGCGAATGTTCTACGCATTTGTGGCGCGCGTGGCACACCGATTTTAATGCATTTTAGTTGTTTTACACTACCAGAGAAAATAATGATGAATTGCGCTCGGGTCTGACGCAGCCGCCACCTTCATCGATAAGGTATCTACATCCACCACATAATGATAAAGCGCAGGCTATAGGAACATGTACCTAATAAAACAATTGCGCATCCGAAGTCACCATTTGGCCTGAATCTTTAGACGAGCGCTATTAGAGTTTTAAAACACGCGTATTAGGAAAATGATCTCTGCAGCCATTGTAACAAGCACATTGTAACAAGTTTCCTTACCTCAGAATGGCGTACGTCTGAACCCTCCAAGCATCCGCGATCGTTAACGTCCCAGCCGAGGTGTATTTCGTGACTTACGACACGGCCTGTCGAACCACTTCACTGCGGCGGGCTACCACATAAGCCTTCCTAAGAGTCTCGAATAAAACAACCCACAAAGTCTGGGGATTGCCGGAATGTGCTGAAGCGAGCACACAACGAAGAGATTCTTCATCCACCGACACGGATGTACAAACAGCCACGTAGTTGATGCTGTTTCAGACGCAGACACAGATGACACAGTGCTCAGTCGGGAGAAAAATGTACGACGGAACAATAATGCACGCGTAGCGGTGATGGACGGAGGCCTCCGGCACAAACGGATACGCCGAAACGGTCAGCTCCGCCGCGATGCGCCTGTGTAGATCGAACAGGATCAAACTCACGTTGAACAGGTTGACACGATACATATGCATGGTGAAAGGGCGTCTTTTAAGGCTCCAAGCCAACGATAAACTCTCGCCACACGATAAATCTGCACGACTTGAAGATTATTCTTTGCAGATTGGTGCACACTTCGTCAATGATCTGGTCCTTCACTGTCATTCCGGTAATGTTAAAGTTGTCTAAGATGCCAGCGGTGCTCAAGTTCTGCAGCTGCCCACAACTTAACCCTTTAAGAACTGTACGCAACGCATCCAAGTCTCCCGTCATCATAATTAAAGAAAAACTGTCAAGGCACTGGGCATGTATGGCCGTCTTCTTCAAAGCACTCTCGCAGCTATACGGCCCAGCGTTAATAGCCACAAGATCCTGTTGAACGTTGACGATTTCTTCGTATCAAATCCATATAGCCAGCACGCCTTCTTTCCATAGAACAAAGGATGCACTAGAATTCGCGATCGGCTGGCAGGCTTTGCAAAGCGCCAGTGCGTTATCAATGGCTGATAAAGCGTCCATTTTCACCAGTGCTTGTGTTCATTCATTGCGTTTTGATGATAGAATAATGTCGTCACGCTTTTTTTTTGGCAGGCCCCATATTAAAAAAAGTACGCAGGGAGGGAGGGGCACGCCGGCGCTTACGTAGTGGCTTAGTAGTCTGGTTTGCGTGGTATTACGAGGTACATTAATTGTTCCAGGCCGTAGTGGCTGTATTTTCACTGCGCTAAACACAATTGATTAATTCATTGATGGATTGATTCATTGACATGCGGAGTTTGACGTCCCAAAACCACCATATGATTTTAAGAGACGCCATAGTGGAGGGCTCCAGAAATTTTGACCACCTAGGGTTCTTTAACGTGCACCCAAATCTGCGTACACAGGCCTACGACATTTCCGCCTCCATCGGAAACGCAGCCGCCGCAGCCGGGATTCGATCCCGCGACCTGCGGGTGAGCAGCCGAGTACCTTAGCCATCATATGGTACTTTTGGGACGTTAAACCCCGCATTTCAATCAAATCGACGAGGTGGAGGTAAATGATGCCGTACATGACTTCCGTGTCATGATTATCATGTTTAACTGTGTCGTTTACCTTCTTCATCAATTCACGTCACGTGATACCAAATTTAGTATATGTGGAGCTAGCGAAACGACCGCGAATACGCTCTGAGAGCAGTATGCTGTCACGTTCTTACATGACACGCATAATAGGATTATCATGTTTGCACCAGCCATATACTTTCGTCATTCAGTGACGTCACGTAACACCAGATTTGGTATATGTGGAGCTAGCAAAACGGCCGCGAGCGCATCATGAAGGGCTCAATATACTCCAACGTAGCGTTGACGCGCGCACACGCTACGCACAGTGAGGCTACGTTACCAAACGCGAGAACCCTATCGCCTGACGCCAGGCGCGACCAGCGTCCGTCGGCGCGGCACTACGGCAACTGGCGCGAAATGCGACACGCTGCCTTTCGCGCCATTGCGTTACCCAGACAACACTTCTTATTCCTCTTTTCGAAGTGGAGGGACGGCGCACGCGCTGAAACGCGCATTTGTCAGAGAAACGCAGGGCGGTGCGCGCCTGCGAGTATGTGTCAGGACCAGTGCGTGGCGTGGCAACGGCGGCGTGACCCGACGAAATGAATGCCGGTGAGCACACGCACCGCGTCATGTCGAAATGTATTGGCGCCTTTACTGTGGCATGTAGTCATGTTCTCACATGACGCGCGTCTCATGTTTCTCAAGTTTGCTCCAGTCACATTTCTTCGTCATCCATTGACTTCACGTAATACGAAATTTGGCATGTGAAGCTGGCCAAATGGCCGCGAGCGCATCATGAGTGTGGCATGTCATGTCGTGATTATCATGTTTGGATGTGTCATTTACCTATGTCGTCCATGCGCGTCGCGTAATGCTGAGTTGGTACATGTGAAGCTAGCAAAACGGCCGTGAGCACATCATGAGCGTAGCACGTAGTGATGTTGTTACATGACACGCGTCTCATGTTTATCATGTTTGCACCGGTATCATACCTTCGTCATCCATTCACGTCACTTATTACCAAATTTGGTATATATGACGCTAGCAAAAACAGCCGCGACCGCTTCATGAGCGTGGCATGTATAGTCATGTTGTGACATGACCCGCATGTGATTATTTTCATGTTAGGGTATGTCGCTTGTGTACGCCATGCAATCATTTCATACCATACCAGTTTTGCAACATGCCATGTGAACAAAACCACCGCCAGAGCTGCAGGACCATGAAATGTAAATCATGACATTCATGACATACATGTCATGATTTTCATGTTATTTCTTGTCAAATATGTTCATACAGTCAAGTTATGGCATACCAAGTTTGGCATCGATACCATTTTCGAAACGACCGGGATAGCTAAATGTCGTAGGTGGCTGGCTAGATAGATAGCTAGATAGATAGATAGATAGATAGATAGATAGATAGATAGATAGATAGATAGATAGATAGATAGATAGATAGATAGATAGATAGATAGATAGATACGCTCAAAGTCACTGAAGTTCGCCAAGAAATGATTCGCATTTATTAATACGAAGAAGAAGAGATTCAGTATATTGTGCAAGAACCACGAAACGTATATAAGATGCCAAAGTCGAAGCCTACGGAGATTTGGACAATCATAACTTCAACAAAGCGTTCCTTTGGGCTAGTTGCTACAAGCTTGATACATGTTGCGGGAGATTGAACTGCATAGCTGTAAAAGGGCGACACTCACGAGGACACAGAAGAAAAAAAAAGCTGCCAAGACAGATGGGTGCGAACTATGAGGTCTGAATATTTCTTGAGGCGGCACTTTGGGCAGCCCCACTAAAGAAGGAAAGTGGAACTAGTTTAGAAGTCAAATTGGAAACGTAAAATTAAAACGTGAAACATGTGTGAAAAATGGAAGGTGTAACCAAAAAATCTACTTCTACACAAATACAAAACAGAGATGTCGAAACTGCATACGTGATAACACTTTGTCAATTCATACTGTCTATATAAAAATAACACGTTATTAACACCACTCACGAAGGACAAGAAGCAAATCGTCCAAAGGGAACAGAAACTTCACCAGAACATATTATGATAGCGACTGATTCCTCACTGAAGACCTCTGAAAATTTTGAGAGCCTAAGGTTGTCAAAGCTCAGATTTGCCAAGCAACTTTGACGGCACACAGCTCAAAACTTGCAGCGTTCTGCTCAAGCACTAAGGACACCCAGAAAGTGCAGACGCAGGACGAGTGCGACCTAACAACTTTCGCAGTTGTTACTTCTTTGCATTTGATTGATTGATTGATTGATATGTGGGGTTTAACGTCCCAAAACCACCATATGATTATGAGAGACGCCGTAGTGGAGGGCTCCGGAAATTTTGACCACCTGGGGTTCTTTAACGTCCACCTAAATCTGAGCACACGGGCCTACAACATTTCCGCCTCCATCGGAAATGCAGCCGCCGCAGCCGGGATTTGAACCCGCGACCTGCGGGTCTTCTTTGCATTTGAGCAGCGTGCTAGTTTATTATACGCGTCTGCGGGAGCGAGCGAAGAGACCTTCATGCGGTCAGTAAGTTCAATTTAAACTTACAGCAGAAGCACAACAATATGTGCAAAGCGCTTCAGACCCGTGAGAAGCGTGTGCGCATTCTCGCACAAATATAAGGTAGGGGCGTGCGTGCATCAAAAAAAGTGGGGCGACAATCTGTAGAGCGCATCATTCTAAAACCCCTACAAATAACATAAGTAGCGCCATTCGTGTCAGTGTGGTGGTGGTGCTGGTGGTGATAAAACATTTATTTAACAAAAAAAATCGGCCCCGTATCTGCATGTTTCTGCTAATGTCGTCGAAAGACGATAGTCTTGCGTGTGGAAAGAGTGAACAAGGCATTTATTTGATGCACCGTGCAAGAAAATCGGTCGGTGGTATTCTGGAGGCGTTGCGTTAGAGTGCCTCGAGCGTGCAGCGCAGGTGAACGAGCGCATCAAGTGACGTCACTCGTGAGACATGAGCGTCATCTGGCTGTTTTCTTGAAAAAACAAAGCGCGTGTCTCTGAGACGGGTGTGCGTGCCCATCTCAGAGGTGATAAGATATAGAACGCAAGGCGACGGTAGGTGCCACCACCGTCTGGTCTTAGCAACTTAGCAAAGCGTTAAAAACACTCCCCGTTCCGTGGAAGTGTTGCATGGTCACCGCCGCGTGATAAAAGCTACGACCCTAAAATAACTTATGTTTGCCTTTTCCGGTCAAAGATGTCCATACAGAATATATACGTGTTGTTATGTTGCAGTCGACAGGCGCAATTATCGCGTTTCAATTGACGATTGCACAAGCTCAATCTCGAGAAACTTTGGTGGGCGCTGCGGACGGGCTCGGCCAATTCAAGTACCCGATGCCGTATAGAGTGGACAGACAGACAGACAGACAGACAGACAGACAGACAGACAGACAGGCAGGCAGGCAGGCAGGCAGGCAGACCAAAATTTTTGCGTCGAAGGTCCCCAAGAAAGACTACCGTCTTTAAAAAAAAACGAGAGGTATGCAGCGACCACCTCATAAGAGGACGGCACCCAGAATGAGTAGGTGGGGATCCAGAGTAGGCTCCTCCGCTCCTCTATGCTTGGTAGCACGGAGGAAGGAAAGACAGGAGAGAGCATGCCAGCCGGCGTGCTACGAGAAAAGTGTGGAGGAAATGACGTCATAACGGCCACATTCACTGTGCACTGGTGGCGTTGCTTTGGTTACATGTTGCGCTGTGTAGCTAGTATAGCAGTGAGTGGCCGCGGCTGGCTACGGCATGTGTACCTCCGCAGGTCTCGTGCTGAGCCGTGGCGGACAATATCCGTGCTCTGCGCGGCGTTATTGGTTACACAGCGTTCTCTTGGCAGTTACTGTACTCTTCGCAACGTTTACAAAACCTTTCGTCTATCAAGGAGCCTGAACAGCGTGTAGAACAAGCGCATATCCATGTGTCATGCGTCGGATGACGCGGATGAACTATTGGAAGTGTTCAGCGAAATTGCGTTGGGCACCATGATGAAGCAGAACGACGATGAACGCCTTGCAGGTCAGTGACAGTTGAGCAGTGCTCCTGTTTGTGGCGATGGACGAAACTGTTGCGCCCAGCAAGACGCAATGAGGACCATGTGCACATACGTAGTTTGGTGTTCGGTACGGATACAGTAACTTGCATGTGCGTGATAAAACACCTTTTCTGTTACACTTGTTATACTCGCCCCCAGCATCGTAATTTTAACGTTAGAGCAATCGCGTTCAAGGGTCACTTGCACCGTGCTCAATTGAAGTCACCATGGTCGCAGAATGCTGACGCCGGTGAGTTTCATGCGAAACACGGGCACAGTCACCGGGCGCTACGTCGGCCTCGTGTCGGAATGCAACGGTAGAGAAAGGCGCACAACCCATCGTGATGTCTGTACAGTGCGTGAATTAATGACGTGAAAACACTCGTCGTTATCAGTCCATCTAGCGCGCGTTCTCTTGTACTTACTTCGTTGTCGTCGAGCTCTTACTCTTTGTTAATACTCGCGCGAAATGAATTCGCTCAATGTGTCGCGCTGGTCCAGAGTGTAGAGTGCCGTTCCTTTAGTTTCGGATGGTCACAACACGCGTGCTGCGCATCCCACGTGCTTTCCGAGCCGGAGAGAGAGTCGCGCCTTCTGCTTTACATTCGTATGTAAACAAAAGAAGAGAACTTGCCCAGTCAATATGGCCGACCTCTGGCTTCACCACGGCTTCACAACGAGTGACGTCAGGGCCTCTCCTAAGTTTTTTTCGCTCCTCCATGCTTGGTAGCCTCGGTAGTGCAAGCCCCGTCTTGTCTGTCATCGCTCGCGCATTTCCTTTTGCTTCCACGATGACACAGGCTTACCCTCCTCTGTGCGTCGGGAGAGGGTAAGCCTGTGTCCACAGTTTCTTGTTGGACGCGCTTCCACTGAGAGAGGAGGAAGAGGCCAATGGGCGAGCCTGGCGCTAGTTCAGTATTTCAGGGGCTTTACACCGTTCTAGAAAGCTTATATGTGCGCATGACGCGCTCACAAGAAGGCTTCCTACACTCTTCCTGCTGGTCGCCCTATCTATCCGGTGGTAATGAAAACAAGTGCCTTCGGTATATGTGAGCGGCCAGCAGTAAATGAAGTTTTTAAATAGCTTGCCTTCGTTATGCTAATTAACGTAGTGTTTGTGGCCTAGTTGTGTCACCTCGCGCTTTGCTGAGCGAGGGGACGTGAGTTCGATTACCACGACCATGTTTTTCTTCTAGTTTATTTTTTATCATACGCTACCATACATTTCGAAACGTGATATTCACGAGAGAAAAAGAAAACGCTAGTGAAGTCTTCGTAAACCTCGGCATGAAAAAGGCCGAGAAAAAACTCCCACTTCTCTTTGTGCGTTCACCAAGGAAGAATTGAGGGCGAAAGCTACCTCTCAGTAGATGGAGCAGGGGACAGGAGCCGTGGCTTTCTCGTGGCAGCGCCAAGTCATGATGTATGTTCTTCACTTGAGGTCGCTCGCTGTCCAGTAGGGTATTGTTATGCCAGCGAGTCCTCGTCAAACGTCCGTGCCTCTGAAAAGGGCAATCTGGGTCAAGGCCAGCCCGCAGTCCGCCTGGCGCGAACAACTCAACGGCGTAAACACGCGCGGCGCATCTCTGGCCCACGTGCAGTGAGTCAGCAGCGCACGTGACAGCGAGCCGGCGTCTTCGTGCCTGGGGGTCTGACGTGGCCCAGCGGCGACCCCATTGGAGGAATCTGCCCTGACGACCAGCGGCGCTTCTGATTGGACATTTTGGTTGGACCCAGTGCAAATAAAAGAAGCCCTGCGGCGCGTCGGGATCGGCGGTCCTAGGAGAGGAGTCCCCGTGTCGGAGAGCCGACATGTGTGTGAGTCGGCGGTCTTAGGCGAAAAGCTGACCTATGTGTTAGAGAGGAGAGCTCGGCTCTTCGAGTCTCTGTCGGCCCCAGTGTCGAAATTGTAACGCCTCTGTATATATGCTGTACATAAACCTTGTTTAACTCACCGTCGTCTCGTCCGCTCGTCTTATCAGCTCTGCGCAGAAGCAGTCGCGATTTGAGAAACATACGCTACCAAACGGCTGGTGACCTTCCCGGCGGAGTTGAAAGCAGTGGCGCCTTCGGGACCGTGTTGGCGTCGCCGTCTTTCGCAACAGTGGAGGTCAGCGGTGGGATTCGGAGGTGGCTTCGCAACAGTGGTGGCTTCGGCGGGATCGGCCAGTCGTTCGCAACAGTGGTTGGCAGCTGCGGGATCGGCCGGCGTCAGCGACATCGATGCGGTGAGTGCCTGATGTTTTCCCCTCAGTTCACCAGACTACTCTAGCTCAGGTTGTAGTAGTTTAGAGAACGGCTGTGTGAAGCATTGTAGTGAGCTTTGATCGTTTCAAGCAAAGTCGAAGTGCTTTGAAACCAAAGTTAATGCGGAGGGGGTAAACACGGGAGTGTGAAAAATTGCTTGTGCGTCTTGCTAGTTGACTTATAGTGGGTACGACAAGTGCTGAAACCGAAGGTGGTCAGAAGAGACGAGTGAAGCTGGTCAGCAAGTTGTGGCGACAAGCCAGTGGAGCTGGGATCCGTCGTCAAAAATGGGATGTGTTTCCGGAACAGTCTGGAGCTGTATTCTCCCCATGGCCCTGGAGGCGAACCTGGAGGGACCTGGCGAACGAGCCCACCTGACATCCGAGCCCCGTGGAAGCAGCTCGTCTTTCCGGTGCATTGTCTGGCGGCGGGGGTGCTGTTATGCCAGCGAGTCCTCGTCAAACGTCCGTGCCTCTGAAAAATGCAATCTGGGTCAAGGCCAGCCCGCAGTCTGCCTGGCGCGAACAACTCAACGGCGTAAACACGCGCGGCGCATCTCTGGCCCACGTGCAGTGAGCCAGCAGCGCACGTGACAGCGAGCCGGCGTCTTCGTGCCTGGGGGTCTGACGTGGCCCAGCGGCGACCCCATTGGAGGAATCTGCCCTGACGACCAGCGGCGCTTCTAATTGGACATTTTGGTTGGACTCAGTGCAAATAAAAGAAGCCCTGCGGCGCGTCGGGATCGGCGGTCCTAGGAGAGGAGTCCCCGTGTCGGAGAGCCGACATGTGTGTGAGTCGGCGGTCTTAGGCGAAAAGCTGACCTATGTGTTAGAGAGGAGAGCTCGGCTCTTCGAGTCTCTGTCGGCCCCAGTGTCGAAATTGTAACGCCTCTGTATATATGCTGTACATAAACCTTGTTTAACTCACCGTCGTCTCGTCCGCTCGTCTTATCAGCTCTGCGCAGAAGCAGTCGCGAGCTGAGAAACATACGCTACCAAACGGCTGGTGACCTTCCCGGCGAAGTTGAAAGCAGTGGCGCCTTCGGGACCGTGTTGGCGTCGCCGTCTTTCGCAACAGTGGAGGTCAGCGGTGGGATTCGGAGGTGGCTTCGCAACAGTGGTGGCTTCGGCGGGATCGGCCCGTCGTTCGCAACAGTATTCAAGGCTCAAAAGGGGGCGCTACATATTATCATGTGCTGTTAAGACACATCACGCAACACCAAAAAGTGTAACGTCAATATGACGTTACAGATCACGTGATACTGATTCCATCCCTCGGCTCCGACGCTATGGGACACTTGCCACCGACATCAACACTTCCCGTTTAATAAAGCATCTGAGGCTTTCACCTTAATTGAAAAGAGCACGCATCTTCAGTAGTGAATAATGACAAATGGTCGAAGCTTGGTCGTAAGGTCCCTAATGTCTACGTTGAAGGCACTGACTTGTATAATGGGCAGACAGACGTATGAACAAGTAGACGGATGGAAGAACGGGCGGACCGAAGGATTCGAGCGTAGATAAACGAACACAGGGACGGACAGATGGACGCACGCACGCACAGGAGGCCACAGGGGATGTAAACAAGAGAGCCTAATGTGCTGTCGTACACAAAGTTTATTTATAAAGACGATAGTCTTTCTTAGGGACCTTAGACGCAAGAATTTTGGTCTGTCTGTCTGTTTGTCCACTCTTAACGGTACCGAGCACTTTAAACGGCACCGACGGATATCTTAAACGGCCGACCCCATCCGCAGCGCCCACCAATGTTGCTCATGGTTCAGCGCTGATACTTATGCGATTCTCAATTAAAAAGCAATGATCACGCATATCTTAGGCACCACGACAACACGTATATATTCTGTATGGACATCTTTCACCGGAAAAGGCATACATAAGTTATTTTAAAGACCGTCGCTTTTATCACGCGGCGCTGACCATGCAACGCTTGCACGAAGAGGAAAGTGTTTCCAATGCTTTGCTAAGACGACACAGTGGTTCTTACCCGTCGCCTTGCGTTCTACAGCTTACACCTCTGAGACGCCCGTCTCAGAGCCGCGCCATGCCAGATATCTGCCAGATAGCGCTCATGTCTCACGTGTCACGGGACTTGGTGCGCTCGTTCGCCTCTGCAGCACGCTCGAAGCACTCTAACGTTACGCCTCCAGAATACCATTCACTGATTTTCGTGCGCAGAACATCAAATAAACGTTTTGTTCAATCTCTTCAGACGCAATACTATCGTCTTTCGACGACATTTGTAGATTAACATGCAGATACCGGGCCAATTTTTACACAAACGTTTTCGTTTTAGATTGTGCCCGCGTTCAGTTTTGGTTTCCGCATTATGAAGCTCGATAGATAAGAAGGCTCGCCCTAATGCACGCATGTCCACGAAGTGATTGATGAGTGGGTGAAGCTAAGTTCTAATATTCATAATGTCTACGTTGAAGTCATCAACTATGATAGTATGAGTAGTTTGTGCTTGTAGGTGTTCCAGATTATTCTGTCAAAATTATGATTAGCGTTGTCTTTTTCACGTCATCCTTTATTAGCGCTATCTTTCTTTAGCTAAACCTTTTATTTGTCCTACTTATCTCACCTGAGCGCAGCTTCATATAAAGTAAATTGAGTAGCATAAGCTGACACAAGGAGTTGGGGACAAAGCTCGGTTCTAAGGTAAAAAATGTCTTGGTTGAAGTCATCGTTGAGTATAAGGAGTACGTGCTTGTGACTGTTTTATACTGCTCCCTCCCAATTATATTTGTTGTTAGTTTTTCGGGAACCTTTTTTATTCACATACATACATGCTCCGACTATAGCAGTGGTTTTATAAACACCAATAAAACGGACAGTGAGCTTTGATGAAAAAGCAAAATTGTAGCACCCATGAAGATAGGAAAATATTTTAATGAAGAACTGGGAATGTTTGTCTGGCTTTCCGCCAGTCAACTACTCCAGGTGCTAAACGTACACTTAAGAACTTCATGTCTATAATGTGTTCGTTGAAGTCACGGAGTTGTATAAGAAGTGCGTGCATCTACCTGTCTGTTAGGGCCACAGTTATGAGCGATATTATGCTATTAAACATTTTTATGTCACTCAATAATTGATTTATCTATGACAGACACGTAGAATGACATGGCTGGGTCCTAGAGATCTTCACCCCTATAACAAAGCGGATATTACAATAAAAAAGAAATCATCTTGATTATGCCAAGGTCGCTCGCACTTTGCTGCTAATACTGTGTCCCAATTATACAATGTGTTCCGTTGTATACTTCGCTGTCGGCTTGACTATTACCTCAATTCATGTTGAAGTAAACCGCTTAGCAGACGGCTGCTCATCGTCAGCAGATCGAGTTATGTATGGAAGATATTACCTACAAATATATCCCGCTCTCGGAGCTTGCGTCGTGGGAGAGTGTTACCAAATTGCAAGCGTTTACTGTCGACACTTGTGACAGGGTTCATTCCCAAACTAACGCTTACGTCGATCACAAAGATTGTGTATAAGTCCACGCATGTACAGTACACGCAGACCTCTAGGGACGCTCAGCTTATCTACGTCTGACGACCATCCCCACCACTGTATTTTTAACGCGAGTGTTGCTTGATATTGCCAGGTGTGTGCCTTCTCGGTACAAGTTCACCTAATAATGATGAGTCCCGCGTACTTAGATTTATCTTCACCTACAGAACCCCTGGTGGCCGAAGTTACCAGAGCCCTCCCCTATGGCGTTTCCCATATTCATATCAAGGTATGGGACGTTGCACCAGATATTATTTGAATATTAGTCAATAGTTAACGTTTACTGTTTCTTTATTATTTACACTCATACTCACAGCCACATTCAAGCCTGACAGTGGGGGGTGACACTGTGAATCTATACACTGCACAATTCAAGAATATCGATAAAAAGATAAAAATAGGTAAAGCCATGTATACAAAGGAGAAATAGCGGCATACATTCTTGTCAATGGACACGAATGACGTAAAGATCATCTAACCTAAGTGAAGAGATTAAAAAAGGGATATTCTACTGCACAAAACATGAAAAATACAAGGATGTGTGATGAGAAGTAAACATTGCACAAAATTTAAGTGCAGCCGAAGACAGAACGAGATGTCAAAAGGCAACCGCAAAAATCGTCATCTTGTGTGCTTGTTATTTCGACGTTACAACCACGAGAATAATATGAGCGCCTCATTATAGCCGCCTTTGCCATAATCCCAAGCAGCCTAATATGAAGCAGGTGAACCATTTCGTAGCTGGCATCGTTGTTCTTGAATACCCATGTTTCTATGAGCTATAAAGAAGTAATATCGCTAAAATCTTTGAATGGCAAGGCAAAAGAAAATCAGGGAACCGTAAAGCTTCACCTTTGGCAGTTCAACGTGACAGCGACATTCTGTTCGTGGTGCGCACTTCAAACACTTATTGCATGAAATCTGTTCGAATTTGGTATGTACCAACTACGTGTCCTAAGGAAAGAGGCGCAGCAGCATGTGCGCCTTTTGTAGTGGGGTACCAGCTTACAACCATGGAGCCATTATGGTGATCAGATATTCTAACACCCATTGGCAATGAACGCTTTACCATGCTGCAATATTTCATGTGTAGTGAAGAAGATGAATGCTACTCAGAAGGGCAGGGGGTATGACTCAGTCGGTGAAGAAGACGACGTTTGGTTGGCTGGCGACTCAGGCTACACAAGAAGATTACCTTGCTGAGTCAGCCATCAGCTCTCGAATTTTACTAGTCACACTACCACTTATTATTTAGCTGATACACTGCAATGATTCAACTTTCAGGAGAATTTCATATAACGATTCCACCACAGATATTCAACAAAATCTATTATTTCTCCCCCCCCCCTTTTTTTATTTTTTTTACATTGCGCCAAATCAATTTCACAGTCAAAACACAGTAATCATATTCCCCTAATCTAGAAAATCTCTAGGTATTTACTTGCATTAACCACCGGCTTCTTGGCCAATCCCCCTTAGTGGGTGAGAGCCAAAAAAGAAAGGAACAAGCAAGCAAGCAAGCTGGTTCCGCCATTACCACTTAACGTGTCGTGACCGCTCTCCTGTTTTATAAAAGAGTGCAACTCTAAAACGCCTCATTATAATTGTTGGAGAGTGCTGGGTAACGCCTAATCCTGGAACTGCGAAACCGTACGTTGCCTCCAGTTGCTACGATGTCCACGGACGATGATCAGCAGGCGGCCGCCTCGGCTCCAACTACTGCAGCTCCTGTCTGTCTTGGCTCCTTTCGGCAATGCGATCCACCTACCTTCAGTGGAACCGATGACAAAGACGCGGAAGACTGGCTCGACGAATACGACCGGGTGAGCAAGCACAACAAGTGGGACGATGCACACAAGCTTACTGTCGTCCAATTTTATTTGACCGACGTCGCCAGTCTGTGGTACCGTAATCACGAGAGAGACCTCCCCACCTGGTTGGCCTTCCGAACGGCGTTTGCGGACTTGTTTGGCCGTCCAGCACTTCGCAAACTACGGGCCGAACAGCGCTTGCGTACCAGGGCTCAGCAGAATGGTGAGCATTACACCAGTTATATCGAAGATGTGGTCGACCTTTGCCGGCGTGTCAACTCGGCCATGCCAGAAGCCGAGAAGATCAAACACATCTTGAAAGGCGTGACTGACGACGCATTTCAGATGCTTGTCGCCAAAAGCCCGCAAACGGTAGCGGAAGTGATCCAACTGTGTCAGAGCTATGATGAGCTCTGGAAACAGCGTGACACCACTCGTCGTGCTACCGCGCCATGTGCAACCATCTCCGCTTTAACGTCGGCTGGCTCTATAGATCACACCAGTTTGCTTCTCGAGATCAAGCAATTTGTACGAGAGGAGGTCGCACGCCAGTTGTCCCTCGTGCCTTATACCTCCGAAAGTGCCCCATCTACTTTAGCGCCATCAATACAGCGCGTAGTCCAGGAGCAAGTGTCCGAGGCGCTACCAACAGCTCACGCACCACCTGTGGCTGCTCCATTGACCTATGCCGAAGCACTGAATGGAACCCGACGTCCACCTGTCGCGAACGGCCACGTTTCTTTGTCGCGAACGCCTACGTCCACGCGTCCCTTTGTCGTACCGACTGAGCCTATGTACCAGGCTGCCCGTCCTTTCTCCCGACCACCACCTCGACGCTTTCAGAACCCTTGGCGCACTCAAGACAACCGCCCCATATGCTTCGCCTGTGGAATTGCGGGTCACGTGGCACGATTTTGTCGACGGCGTGAGTTTCTCCTGCGTGACGACGTCAGGCCCAACAATTATGATTTACCCCCACGACCGGAGCCGGCTGTATATGGCGAGACTACCACCATGGACACAATTTCACCTCGCTGAAACTTCAACAGACACCGGTCGCCTTCACCTCAACGCCGTTCCCTTTCCCCTATGCTCCGTCGACCTCGCCCTGTCCCTGAGGAAAACTAGGAGCCGCGGTTCCGGGGGCAAGAACTGCGGATCTTTCGAACTCCACAAGACCTTCTTTTTCGCCGTCCAACGTCGTTGCTGTCTCCGTTGAAGGTATACCTGTTTTTGCGTTGGTCGATACTGGCGCCGCAGTGTATGTAATGACTGAAAAACTTTGCCGTCAACTAAAAAAAGTCACAATGCCTCTACACGACTTCGTTTTAAGCACTGCGAGCGAGCAACGAATTCGCCCTTTTGCTGCATGCACAGCACGTGTCGTTATTGCTGACAATATATATGTCGTCGAGTTCGTAGTGCTCCCGCAGTGTTCCCATGACATTATATTAGGCTGGGACTTTCTCTGCACTCATCATGCCGTCATCGACTGTGCTCGCGCGGAAGTGGAGTTCGCGCCGTTATGCGACGCTGCTTCACTCGACTCGTCCCTTTCACCTGCAAAAGTTTTCGTTGCCGCCGACACTTCGATACCCCCGTTCTCGTCCGCCCTAGTTCCGCTTTCCTGTGACGTCTATAGTGGCTCAACTGTTCTTTTTACGCCTTCTGAAACCGCTGTTCGCCGCAAGTGCTTCCTGATTCCTTTCGCCGTTCTGAATATTCACGATGGATCAAGTGCAATTTATGTATCAAATCCGTTTCCCTCGCCTTCCAAGTTACTGTGCGGAGAGTGCCTGGGCTTTGCCGATGACATTGATCCCTCGAGTGCACGTGTAGTTCCTGACCACTCGACTACGCTACCTATTGATGCTGTTGATTGCTGCGCGTCATCCTCTTCCCCATCATTCACCGACGCAATTTCGCGCTGCATCGACCCCAACCTTACGGCCCAGCAGCGCACCGACATCATCGCCCTCCTCGAGCGCTTCCGTGCCAGCTTCGACCACCAGCAACTGACTTTGGGCCGTGCTTCCACTGTATCTCACGAAATCGACACTGGCCTTCACGCTCCTTTACGTCAGCGTCCGTATCGGGTATCGGCATCTGAGCGTCGCATAATCGCGGAACAAGTTGACGACATGTTGAAGCGAGGTGTTATTGAGCCCTCTAACAGCCCGTGGGCCTCCCCAGTTGTTCTAGTCAAGAAAAAGGATGGCTCAATAAGATTCTGCGTCGACTACCGCCGGTTGAATAAGATAACGCGCAAAGATGTTTACCCGCTACCTCGCATAGACGAGGCCCTTGACTGCTTACAAGGCGCGGAGTTCTTCTCGTCACTAGATCTGCGTTCAGGTTATTGGCAGGTTCCCATGGCTGAGGCTGATCGCCCCAAGACGGCTTTTGTTACCCCTGATGGCTTATATGAATTTAACGTCATGCCATTTGGGCTCTGCAATGCGCCTGCCACTTTCGAGCGCATGATTAACAACATCCTCCGCGGCCTGAAATGGCAGACATGTCTGTGCTATTTAGACGATGTTGTAATATTTTCAAGCGACTTTTCAACGCATCTTCAGCGGCTCGAGACAGTGCTTACTTGCCTCACCGCCGCCGGTCTACAGCTCAACTTGAAGAAGTGCTGCTTCGGCGCTCGACAACTCCTAATTTTGGGCCATGTTGTATCTAGAGATGGCATTCTTCCGGATCCGACGAAACTCCGTGCCGTTGCCGAATTTCCCAAGCCGAAGACCTTAAAAGAACTTCGCAGCTTCCTCGGTTTATGTTCATATTTTCGTCGTTTTATTCGCAACTTCGCCTCCATCATATCGCCCTTGACTGACCTTCTTGCCGGCAACAAAGACCTTTCTAGTTGGTCGTCAGCTTGTGATGATGCATTTGCCACACTCCGCCACCTTCTTACGTCACCTCCTATACTGCGACATTTTGATCCTCTTGCCCCGACGGAAATACACACGGATGCTAGCGGAGTTGGCCTCGGTGCTGTGCTCGCCCAGCGTAAACCTGGATTTGCTGAGTACGTCGTCTCTTACGCCAGCCGTGCACTCACAAAAGCAGAAGCCAACTATTCAGTCACCGAAAAAGAGTGTCTAGCCATCATATGGGCCATAGGCAAGTTTCGACCATATCTTTACGGGCGCCCATTCAGCGTGGTTACAGATCATCATGCATTATGTTGGCTCTCCTCGTTAAAAGATCCCACCAGCCGGCTTGCCCGTTGGGCGCTTCGGCTACAAGAGTACGACATCCACGTCGTTTACCGATCTGGCCGAAAACATTCCGACGCAGACGCGTTGTCCCGATCACCTCTGCGATGTAGTGACAAGCCGCCGTCTTCGCCTGCCCCCGACGTATCTGCACTTAGTGTCAGTGACATGCGACAGGAGCAACGAAAAGATCCATGGATCGCTTCACTTATCAACTTGTTGAATCGAACTCCCTCGCAAAATATCCCTAGAGGTATGCGCCGTCAAATACAGCACTTCGTTATCAGAGATGGTTTGCTATACAGACGTAATTATCTCTCCGAAGGACGCCAATGGCTTCTAGTCATTCCCAGAAGTCTCCGCTCAGACATATGCACCTCCTTTCACGCCGACCCACAATGCGCCCATGCTGGAGTGTTAAAAACCTACACCCGCCTGTCCCACCGCTACTACTGGCGTGAAATGTATCGCTTCGTCCGTCGCTACGTACGTTCCTGTCTCGCTTGTCAACGCCGGAAGAATCCCACTCCAACTTCTCCAGCTCCACTACAACCCTCACCTTGTCCTGCCCGACCGTTTGACCGTGTTGGTATTGATCTGTATGGACCTCTTCCGATTACACCGGCTGGAAATCGCTGGGTAATCGTCGCTATCGATCACCTTACGCGCTACGCAGAAACTTCACCACTTTCTTCTGCGTCAGCCAGCGACGTCGGTCGTTTCATACTGCATAAGATCATTTTACGTCACAGTGCACCACGTGAACTCCTGAGTGACCGAGGGCGTGTTTTTGTCGGACGCTGTCGAATCGCTTCTCAAGGAATGCCAAGTCGTTCATCGCACCACCACCGCGTATCATCCTCAAACAAATGGCATTACAGAAAGATTCAACCGTACATTAGGAGATATGCTGTCGATGTACGTCGCAACCGATCACACCAATTGGGACAGTATTCTCCCTTTTGTAACCTACGCGCATAATACTGCTGTCCAGACAATCACTGGTTTCTCGCCATATTTCCTCCTTTATGGTCGCGAGCCCTCTTGCACGCTAGACACCATCCTTCCTTACCACCCGGATGTTGCTGAGTCGACGACGATGTCACAAGCTGCTAAATACGCGGAAGAGTCTCGTCAGCTTGCCCGCTCCTTCACAAGTGCTGAACAGCAACGCCAGAAACACCACCGCGATAGCCCGACGCCTCCGGCTTCTTATGCATCGGATGACCTTGTCTGGCTTCGCATCCCTTCAACCAGCCCTGGTCTCTCAACGAAACTGATCTACAAGTATGACGGACCTTACCGTGTGGTTAAACAAACTTCACCCGTCAATTACATCGTGGAGCCGCTTGAACAGCCCCATGATCAACGACGCCGTGGACGTGAGACCGTCCACATAGACCGCCTAAAACCATATTACGATCCCTCTATTGTCTCCTGCCCATGAGTCGCCAGGATGGCTCTTTTCCGGAGGGGAGGAAAATGTAGTGAAGAAGATGAATGCTACTCAGAAGGGCAGGGGGTATGACTCAGTCGGTGAAGAAGACGACGTTTGGTTGGCTGGCGACTCAGGCTGGTTCCGCCATTACCACCTAACGTGTCGTGACCGCTCTCCTGTTTTATAAAAGAGTGCAACTCTAAAACGCCTCATTATACATGTAGCATTTTGAAGCATATATACAAGAACCTTGCGTTTCTGAAGAATGGAAGCTACCTTCACTGAATTTCCAAGCAGAGGAGGTTGTTTACACTGTTTTCGCAAACAGAGGCGTGGCTGTGCGTTGAATATCCGCTTGCAACGCAAACGACCCACGTTCGACCCCACTCGGACCCCAACAACCCTGGTTTAGTCCCAACTCTCCTCCAGTGTTTTTTTTTTCATTTATTTATTATGTTTGCACCGTTATTGATTTTTTCGTCACGCATAAGACGATTTTTCGCTCAAAACCAACGCCTACGACACCAAACGTTCTGCGAAATGTGCTCCATAAAGCTAGCGGGTTAATAACAGTCTTTGAAAGTGGAGAAAATTTCATGACCCTTTTCTCCCTGGCGGTTCATACGCAGCTGCTCTTGATATCAGCTAGTGCATTTATTACATACTAGGACAAAGAAGTTTCGCAAAAGCACTTACTTCCAATAATAAATAGTCCATACAGAACTTCTTGAGCATGCGTTCTACTAAACAACTTCCGGAAAACAAAGTAAAAGTGATTGTGATTTTCTGTACATACATAAGATAACCTAAAAAGAAAATCAAGTTTGTATAAAAAGAATAAAATCTAGTCACAGTATACTTGCAGACCTTATGATAAATTTCTTCATGCTCTTTGCGCACACATTCTGCGTGTTTGTCAGAGATAGTGAATGATTACAGGGAAACTTCAAAACTCGTGCCGAACGTTTCCCTATCTACTGGGACGAACATGCCAGTAGCAAGCAAGACAAAGTCATCCTCTTGTGTGAAGATCCAGGCACTGCCGCAAGGTGAACCGGTGGGATTCATCTCACCACATGCGCGAGAATTTCACAGCTCGCTGACGTCGTCACCATCTCATACTGGAGTGAGCCGCCTCTATCGGAGATAACAGAAAAGAACGTGGGACGTCACATTCAGATGTAAAACTCGCGGCACAATGACATGATATTTTGCTGAAATACCGCGATTACAAAAACCACTACGCCAGGTTTTTTTTGTGTGATAACTTTCAGCGCGCTTCTCATAATCCTAATTTTGTGCTGTTGCTTTCGAGTTAACAGATAGAACGTGTCAGCACGGACACAAGAAATAGGTCACGACACCACAAGACGCCCCCTAACAACTTGCTCGGTGTTGCGAGTCGGCGTCTTGTGATCTCACGACTTCTTTTGTCCGTTTCTGCCCGTAATTGTTTTTATAATTGTAATGAATACTTACCAAACAGCGCAGCTCTGTGTTATTCTGAGCTTTCTACTGTGCTTTCTTTATCCCCAATGCGGCCTGCAAAGATTCTTTAATACCTGTACATTGTGCCCACGGCGAAAAGATGCCTTCATCATGCGGACAGGCGCCACCAAGAAAATGGAATAATGGGCCGTGATTATACGGAATGGACTGAAACTTCAATTCTGCATGGCTGCACAGACAGTCCCATATTTAACTGTATCGCACAGCCATAAACAGCAAATATTTGCCAGCCGTATGGGGATGACAATCTGAGAGAGGATAAAAAGTAGACGCCCGAGCGCTGAGCGATATCCACTGGAATCATCTTCGCTACGCCTATTGATACGGGCTACTTATAGCACCATAATTTTGTGTTATCGGAATAACGTAACAACTCATGACATAACATGACCTAACTAATATATAGGGTTTAACGTTCCAAAAACACCATAAATGATTATGAGAGACGCCGTAGTGGAGGGCTCCGGCGATTTCGAGCACCTGGGGTTCTCTAACGTGCACCCAAATCTGAGCAGACAGGCCTATAACATTCCCGCCTCCATCGGAAATGCAGCCGCCGCAGCCGGGATTCGACCCCGCGACCTGTGGGTCAGCAGCCGAGTAGCTTGGCCACTGGACTACAGTAGCTGGGCAACATGACATGACCTATAACATCACGTTCAGCGTACGTAGCAAACTGAATTTATTGCCACTTAGTTGCTTGAAGTAGAAAGGAAGTTCACTGAAGTGAAGTATAAAAGAAGCACCAATGAAGTTCCTAAATTAAGCCGCGCCCTCCGGCTATCTACGGAACCTATGCCCATGTTATATTGACAAACGCTAGGTCGACGTACAGCCACCCATTTCTCTAGCCTGAACGCTCAACCGTCAACCACCGAGTCCGAAGCGCCTGTGCCGGTCATCCTGTTGTCGGTTCCTTGAAACAGCTTAGCAGAATACAGCTGCACAGGACCGCTTAACGCAGGCATGCAGCTATGCTCGTTCATTTCGCCGCTGTTCTTCGTTTAACCTTGCCTATTGACTGGGTGGTTGAAGCTGACGTGTTTAGGATTTTAAAAATGGGTACCTGTACAGAGTCACACACTGAGAAGGTGTGGAACCGAAAATTGGGTTCCTGCACACAGTATGAACTGAGGTATGACGCCCAATAAAAGAAATGTGCGACAAATGCCGCCGTTTTTACCTTGATCTCTAAACAACAGCGTATTACAGATTTAAGATACTCTTAGTGCGATTGCATTATTTCTGAAACCCATGTAACAGGTACGTACAGATGCGAACCTTACCTCAGAATGGCATACGTCAGAACCCTTCAGATGTCCGTGATTCTAAACGTCGCCGTGCAGTGGTATTCCGTGGCTTAGGACTTGGCCTGTTTTGCCACTTCATTGCAACGGGCTGCTATATATGCCTTTGAAAGGGTCTCGAATGAACCAATCCGCATGTTCTCGGGATTACCGCAGAGTGCTGTAGCAAGGGCAGAACGAAGATGTTCCCTACCCACCGACTCGGATGCCCAGACAGCCACGTAGGTCAGACTGTTCCAGATGCAAACACAGATGACGCAGTGCTCAATCGTGGGAACGATGTCCGGTACTACAATGCACGCATAGCGGCGACTTGCTTCGGCCCTGGGCACAAATGCTTCAGGACAACCTTGAATTCCCAGCTCTCTCCCAATGCGCTCATGCAGGTCAAAGTCGGTTAAATTTACGTTGAGCGAGTCGAAACGATACAGCTCCCACGGTGACAGCACGTCGCTTGGGCCTGCAAGCCAACAATACGCCGCAGCCAGAAGTTGAAGCCGGCGCGTCGGCACGTGTATTGCTTGAAGGTGTGCACGCACTCGATCAATCATCTCTTGCTTCGTTGGCATTCCCAAAATGCTAAAGTTGTCAAGGATACGCGCGTTGCTCATGCGGTGTATTTCCCAATAATCTACTCTGCTGAGGGCCCTAGTCAACGCATTCAAGTCCCTCAAGGTCATAACTTGAGAACTATCAAGGTATACCCGGCAGGTACGGTCGTTTTCTTCAGAGCGTTCTTGCAGCTACGGTGAAGCGTTAATAGGCGCAGTATTCCGTTGCTCGTTGGAAGCTTTCTTCGTAGCAAATGTCCATAATCAGCACGCCTGCTTTCAGTCGACTGAGGGAAGCACTAAAGTTTGCGTTCGAGTGAAAGGCGGTTCATAAAACACGTGTGCGGTATCAATAAGAGATAAAGCGTCAATTTTCACAGGGTCTTTTGAGCGTTCGTTGCATTCTGGTGATGATCATGTCTGTACGCTCTGGTTTCCGTGATTGGCATGCTCGCTTTCATCCAGGCCGTAGTAGATGTATTCCCACCGTGTGATTCTCAAAACGTGCGTGCACGTGTACCTTAGGTAAAACTTTTTCGAACTGCTAAATAAACTCAGAATCTTGGCTACGAAACTTTTAATATTGCTTGCGTTAGTTTACACGCATTAAGGTTGTTATTGTAAATTTGTGTCGCATTTATTTAATTGGTGCATCTTTATCGTGCTCACTTTGTTTGCCAAGATGTTTATGTCACATAAACATCGCGGTGTGACGCGGAGTGTACGCGTCACACCGCGTACACTCCTCTTCGTCCTCACGTCTAGGCATGCCGCGTTTTTTTGTGGGGGGGAGGGAGGGGGGTTACGCACGCATCCATGGAATAAATACGATACGCACTGCGCATGCGCATTTCTCTTACTTTGCCACGCTGCGTACGTAGGCTCGTTACGTACCCCCAACCAAACCTGTCTAATTAATCCCGCGTAACGTTGATGCGCGCGCACGCGGAACGAAGCAACGCTACGCTAGCAAAACGCGAGCACTATAGTCTGACGCCAGGCGTGACCATCGTCCGTGAGCGCGACCAGGCGACAACCGGTGCGGAATACGGCACGATGCATTTCGCGACGACGACGTTACCCAGACAGCACCGCATCTGCCTCGCTGCGTGAGAGGGGGACGTCGGGCGCACTCAAGCGCGCATGCGTCAAAGCAACGCGCTTTGGCAACCACGCTTTGGCAACCACTAGACCACCGCGGCGGGGCATATGTGAAGCTAGCGAAATGGCCATGAAAGCAAAATGAGGGTGGCATGAAGTCATGTTGTTACATGACACGCACTTCATGATTATCATGTTTAGACGTGTCATTTATCTATGTCGTCCATTCGCGTCACTTAATACTGAAATTGGTACATGTGAAGCTAAAAAACGGCCACGAGCGCATCATGAGCATAGCACCTAGCCATGTTGTTACATGACACGCATCTCATGTTTATCATGTTTTCACCAGCCACATACCTTCGTCATCCATTCACGTTCCGTAACACCAATATTGGTATATGTGAAGCAAACGAAACGACCACGAGCGCATCATGAGCATGGCATGTAGTCATGATGTTGCATGACACGCATGTCATGATTTTCATGTTAGAATCAGTAGCATGTGTTCGCCATTCAATCATGTTATACCATACCAGTTCTGCAACATGTCATGTTAACAAAACTACCACAAGAACAGCAAGATCATGAAATGTAAATCATGGCAATCATCGACGACATGTGGATCTTAACGTCCCAAAATCACCATATGATTATGAGAGACACCGTAGTGAACAGCTTCGGAAATTTCGACCACCCGGGGTTTTTCAACGTGCACTTACGTGAGCGCGCGCGATCACACTGTAAAAGCCGCAAATTCGAAGAAAAAAAAGAAAGAAGTGTTCAAGGTTACGAGGTGCTGCTGACGTATTTTCTTTTCCCCTGCAATCCCACCTTTCTTAGCTTCCACCGCTATCGTCGGGGCGAGAGAAGAGAGAAAGCAATCGCAGCATGGGACGAATCTTTGCAACTCCACTCTCACTGGGCGAATTCTTAATGTTATTGTGGAGTTGAAATCATGAGAAAATGAGCTCTTCTTGTGAATTCATTCCATGGTTTCTTTGAAAAGGTGTTTTGGGACTCCTTTAAAATGCTCAATTGGTTAGACTAGGCAGGTTGAGCCAACTAGTGGGGCCCAATTGAACTAAGCAAGCGAAAAAAAAAATTTAGTGGCGGTTGTTGCTGCGGGCTCCCGGTACTTTCGCTCGGCTGCTACTAGTGTCGGCAGCTACGCAGGCGGGATTCGTCGGGCATGTCAACAACGACGTGCGAAAGACCACTTTCAGGCGGCTGATTTGAAGTGTGCTAAAGGGATGTAGACCACTGTAACTGGACTTCATTTAAAGTAAGGAGCTTTTTTTAACAGAAGTAGCACTACGAGGTTTCTGGAATACTATTTCTACAATCATCGTTGATTTCATATACGCTTTAGTGTCCCTATATTTTTAATTGATCGTAGTCGCAGATGCATGAGGTGTACTCTGACGCATGGTGGATATAAGTGATAAATAACTGCATATATCTATTGATTATTGTGTAAGAGAAAGTTGTGCCCAATGCAGTCTAGAGTGCGATTAGACTTAGATATTCTTAGTCATGGGGTCAGACAAGGAGAGAGGGTAGTAAACCTGACACCAACGTACTTAAGGCACCTGACAATCCAGAGGGATTGAGTTCAATTCGACAACGTACGCGACAGCATTTTTACGTTATTCTTGTCTGACCTTCGAGAGATATCGTGAAATCTTCTTACGCAAACGCATCAATTTTAGTCTACCCTAAATTAGCTATGCAATCACGAGAGCATCGGGTCATAGGCGGCTAGATAGATAATATAAAATTATTGGGATTCGGCAGATAGATAGATAGATAGATAGAAAGATAGATAGATTGAGAGATAGATAGATAGATAGATAGATAGATAGATAGATAGATAGATAGATAGATAGATAGATAGATAGATAGATAGATAGATAATATTATAACTAATATTTCTTCAGCCGATGACAGTATCATACTACAAATATTAATTCTTGGGGCTCCCAAAACCACGATATGGTTATGACAGGTGCCATAATTAGGGCTCCGGAAATGTAAACAACGTGCTCTTTTTTAACATCCACTTACTTTGCACAGTCGAAATGCGACCACCATGGGCGGGATGAAACGGAAGGCCCTTGGGTCAGCATTTGAACACCGTAACCACACCTGGAGGTCGGCATGGGTTCCGGGTAGCTCGAAATCCAAAGATCGGCCCACGGGCCATGCTTGGGTAGGCCGATGCCTTGTTTTCAGAGCCCTCCACTACGGCATATTTTATATTATATCCTGTTTCTAGGACGTTGAACCCCAAAAAATATTAGCCTAGGGCTCCGGAATTTTCAGCCAACATTGGATCGTTTCGCGGTCGGTGTAAATACCACCGCTGCTGTGGTAATCGAACACCCGTTTTTCGAAAATATTGCAACAAATCTCTTCTATTATTACTATATATACCACATGCTTGCCCAATATACACGTTCTTGTGGCAGTAAGCCTGCACATAAAACAACTTACACTGCAATAATCAAAGTAGTCAGGCTCTTTTGTACACGCTTGCTACATTTACGCAAATGTGTTAAACCGAGTTTCACGTCATTGCGCAGTTGGTGGTACGTATGAAACAAACAAAAAAAACGAGAGATTTTGAAACTGCCGCTTCGGATCAATCAATTGGAAGCAAAGAAAAAAGGTCTGATAGACAAGAATGTTTGTAACAGAAAGAATTGTGCTTTTTTCATGTTGTGCTCATACTGTTTGTCTTTACAGAGACCACGAAATACTACTACTATGCCAAAACGTGACTGCCTCTGCCATTTCATATTTTGCGCACCATTCGGTAACTAATTTACCAGCCTTTCTTATAGCTCTTTTTAAGAGAACCGGCTGAGTTTGCTTCAGTGATTCACGCAGATGCCTTTCTATTTGCACAATTTATGCCGAAATAGCCATATACCATCATTCAGAAGATAAAATCGGACGAGTTTGCCACAATCATCCGGTGTGCAAGAACTCGCACGCGTGTCGACTTGTGCGAAAGGCCTGATAAGGGCTAAGAAAGGACATGAGCGCGCCTAATTACGCGAGGCCTTGGTTTCATCGCAGGTGTGGGTGTGTACAGAGGAGGATAGTGCAGAGTGGAGATAAGAGGTTGAGAGTGATACCACCGTTTTCATGCACATGCAGCGATGATCCTAAAAGGTGGCGCCTTGACGGTGCCGGCCCGAAAGGCCCTTGGTCTTTTAGTCGGCCCTGTCCGTGTTTCTTCTTGAGGATGAGCGAGCCACAAGGGCTGCCTCTCTGTAGGCACTACTTCCAATAGTCTAATAGTGCACCTCTCGTTATAATAACAAAGTGACACACAATGCAATCCACTATCGTTCCTCACTGGACGATGCTCAACACATGAAAATTTTCGGATGTCTTTCGCAGTGAGCGAGTAAGGTACGCGTGCTTTGCTTGTGCAGCCATGCCACGATGCTCGATTGTGTAATTGGCAGTGAGTGCTTCCTGCAGTATAAAAAAACTCGTGAAACAGCAGCCTTGCTTCGCAGACTGACACGCCGGTTTTGTTTGAAACCATGGATTCGGCTACTATAGAACCAATTCAGTTTGTTCTTAGTTACAACTTTACACTATCCCCGAAAAGAATTAGAAAGTTTTGGCTGTCACATTTACATGATTTATTGGTTGCTTTTTAGCTGATATGCATGTAGCGACTCTCAAACCGCTGCAAGAAACCGGAAAAGGAAGTAGTAGGGGAGCGATCATTCTGCTGTTGTCCGCTGTTAATAGAGTAAAAATTGTTTGAACATCTACACCAAGCGCACAACCGTCCATGTATTTACATCCTAAAGTCAACTCCTATGTTTGTCAGGATAGTTAAATACCATTACTCGAAATAATTCAGACAAGTGTACAGTACATGACAAAATGAGCAATGCTTTTTTTTTTCATTCGGGTCTTTTATTGCAACGTTTCAAAGAACCCCAACGTCCCCTTCAGTGGTAACGGCGTTCATTTCGTCAAAGTTTCAGCCACTTATTGCTGGCCACGTCAAACATTTATGCACCACAACGCCATAGAAGTAATCGGGGTTTCCAAATAGGAGCATTCAAAGCAATTTTTTCCACTAGGGAAAGTCAAGGTCTTCTGTATGGTTATCTTAGTACTATTGCAAACATTACTAGCGATGTTCGTGAAAACGCTTTCATATCTGGAAGGATAATTCGACATATCTTTTAGGCTGATGACAATCTTGCGTTATTCGATCTGCATCGTATTGCTGGTAATACAAGATTCTTCTAGTTCGTGAAGCGAGCCGTTCTTCCACCTTGAACCTGGAAAAGTAAAGCAATGCAATGAATAAAGCTGATAATCAGAAATCTTAGTGCTGTTGGGAAAGTACCGTACTAAATATCTGAATGAATTTATTGCTTTGTGTTTTGTTGGATAGAAGAAAATAGAATATTTACTAATTAAAAGTAATGGTTTCGCAGTACCCAGCGCAAGCATAGTATTCGCTATAGCATGCTTTACCACGTAATTACAACCACATATTTCAATAAAGCCAACAGTAGCTTTCTCGCCGTTGACGCCGCTAAACAGCTTTTTTTTAATTAATGCCGCGACTTCAAGAAACTGTGCTCTCGGATTTATTCCGCTGAACCAAGCATCTCACAAAGACGATTTGCATTTTTGTTCTTATAAAGCAGCAAATGTGCAATGGGGCGTCATGCTTCAAATCTAAAATGCTAATCAACCCTCTATTGTCAAGGTGATGCCATGTTTGCCCCTACTTTCTCTGAATGTATTCACAAAATTTTCAGGGGGGCTACAAGAACAGCAAGATTACCACAGGACTGCACCAGAATTAGCGTTACATGAAGCGCTATATTTTTACTCACAATGCAATATGTCTTCAGTGTCTTAGCTTGTCGGCTGTGTCGGCTGAACGAAGCGACATCGCTGTGTCGAACGAAACGGCTGTGTCGGCTGAACGAAGCGACATCAATAGCCTTCCACGTCTTGATCTTTACCGAGAGAAGTGACATCCATGTGCGCCTTATAAAGTTCGTCGTAAACGCCGCATTTGAAGGCTAATGAATCATCCTTGAGTATCTGACTCATAACTTTCCTTTGTCCAACGGAATATCCTTCTGGCGGTCTGTAGACTGCGAGACAAGGCCGCAATGGCCAGAAACAAAAGCAATAGACTTCAAAGCCAGAATAAGGGGTGTCACTTTCCAGTACCAATGCGCACATAAAGGTACACTCTGTCGTTGCACTCGTCCAATGAATGAAGCCGCGGTTGAAATCCGCCTTCTCTAAACAACTGATCATGAAATTCGCTTGATCTGCTGCTTGAGTAGCACTGATGTGATAGAGAACCCAGGAACCAATCACACTGTTCTTCATGAGGCACACGTAAATCCTACATATGCAGCGTAGGCGGTTTTCTAAACCCGGGATAGCGGCAATATGGTCTCGGATACTGGCGACGGCCATATGCACAGGCATTCCCCTGATCTGCGGTACGACGAAAAAAGTTTCATCCTCCAGGAAACATAGTTCATCGGCCTGCATGCTGGCGAGGTGGGAGCACAGTCTGTCCAAGTCTTTAGATGCCATCACGAACACGATGCACGACTTCCAGCTAAGGCTTTACCTTTCAAAAGAATGGTCAACGCTTGTGCGCCACTAACTTGCACCACCACTGGGTCTGTTAAACGGAGCCGCTACGCCGTATACTTATCACGCTGTGTCTGCCACAAGTGTGCACGTTTCACTAACGGCATTCTTTTTTAAGGCGTTGACATACTGTAGATAACCTGTGCAAAAAATCTCAACAGATTATACCATTCAAGATAGGTGATAGAACGCCGCAGCCAACGTACATTTTTTAACACCTGCTGTACATTCCATTGCGCAGTGTCTCGGCTTATCAAGTGCTTTTATTTCACCCTCTTATTACAGCCAACAACATGATTGCAGTTGTCAATCTCACCAGGATCATCGTCGTAATGAAACTCCAAAAGAATCAATTTGTGCGTTGTACGTCCGCAAAACAACGATATGATGGCGAGGGACACCGCAGCAAAGTTTTTAGGAAGGTTTAATGCTCTGGCGTTTTTCAATATATAAATTTGAGTGGACGTGCCGCTGTCATCTTGCCGCCATAGAAATCTGACGGCTGCTCCCGGGAGTCGATCCCCCGACTTCCGGGTCTTTAGTCAAGTACAATAACTGGTTTATTTTAAATGTGGATGGATTCGAGCTTGGTGGTACTGCTTTCCTGGACAATTTCTGACAGGACTGGCCGAGGATATTCTACGTGAACCTAGGTCTCCAAGAAAAGAAACCCCATCGCATGTTGACACAACCAAGGTTTCCGTCGTGCGCTACCTGCACGGCGTTCCCACTTGGTGAAAAAAGTGGCAGCACAAATGGCAGTCAGATATGTTTACTCGGCCGCTATACTACTGAGGTCGCTCAACGCTGAAAGTTTTCTAAACTCTTGCACCATAAAAATTATGCAAGTCGCTTTTTTCCCTGCAAAACAGGAGTGGTATACGAGATCCTAACGGCTGGTCTCGGGGTAAGGCGGACCAGTGTCCCGACGTCTCGTGGAGGCTTATACATCGGTCAGGTGGACCGGTGTGCTAATGAATGGCTGCGAGAGCGTGTCAGTGATCACGGAACGAATGCAGGCAGCAATATTGCGATTCATTGCTGAAGGTGTGGGTGCAGCCCCTTTTTTCCAGCGGACGAGCATTGTTCTCAGCCATCGAGATGCACGAGCTCTAAAAAGTTTTTGAAGACTATAGCGTAATGTGGGGTCAGCATGTGTTAGTGCACCGTTGATAGCATCAACATATAAAGAGATTAGCTATCTGCTTCATTCATAGATGCGAAATTTTGGGTAGTGTTCATGCGCCTTTTTAATCTCCCTTCTGTCCCTGATTTATACTTTATGTCTATTCGAACTTCCCCAAGTACACACATTTGTGGATACGTCAGCGCTCTTTCTTGCGGGTTATATTCGGTGTCCTTGTTTCTCGCACTATTTCACATAGACATGACCTCTGGTACACCACGACAACTCTGTGTTGAAAAAAAGCTTATAATTTACTTCGCCTCGCAATGTAATATGACTTTTAGAAACGCCACAGGGGGCGCTTCTGTAAATTTCCATGGCCTCGTGGTCATTCTACGTCTTCATAAAGACGCAACCACTGTGATGGGGCTCGAACGCGTTTTTCTCGCGCACATTGCAGCCACTGTCTGCCAATTTTACTCATATGTTTTGCACAGTTCACAAAATTGTTCGTGTTTTCCGCAGCAAGCATTCTCATGCAGCCACTTGCGTTGCAATAATTCAAGCAGTCCTGCTGTTTAGAACACGCGCATTCTGGTGCGCATGTGAATAACTTTTAAAGCTTGCTGCATTTGCACAAACGCATAAACAAAGTTTCGCGTGATTGTGGAGTTGGCCGCAAGTAATAAGCAAAAACAAATTTTTATGTAATAGCAGTCTGAGTCTGAGAAGATACGGGAAAGATATTAAATTTCGTAATAGACACGCATGTTTCGTAGATACATCGTAGTTTTTCTTTCTATTGTGTGCGTGATGCTCTTCCCTCTTATTTTGATTCTAGGTGCACAATACACCGATCGGGTGGAGGGCCAATGCTAGTGACGCTTCATCTTTTTAACACCAGTGCTCTCCTAAGTTTACCCGCCTTCGTGATAGTTCTTTTTGACGTAAGCATCGGAGCTCGCTTGAATTATTCACAAATATATATTTTCACTTGCTCATTTCTGGGTACTTACCTACTTCCAAAGTATACCAACTTTAAAATAAAACATTCCACAGATCCTACGTCTCATAGGAATCGATGTTATAGGCATAAGCATAATCGATGCTATTAGTATAAGGAGGAGAGAGGGTTGTCAATGGCGATTCAACTACGTAGAAGTACGCTACATGACATGATAGGAAAGAGTTTTTTTTTTGCACTCCGCTTTTTTATTATTAAAACGTCTCAAACGCTCCAACGTTAACTTCAGTGCTAGCAGCGTTCACTTCGCTAAAGCTTCGGTAGCATGTTCCAGGCCACGTCGAACCTTTATGCACCACATTGCGACACAACGAATCAGTGTTCTCAGACGTTGTGGGCATACAAAGGCGTTCTTCCAGACGTGAAACTCAAGATGCAAGATGCCCTCAAATGTTATTTCTGTACTTTAGCATAGATTGATAGCGGTGTTCGTTAGTACGCTCTTATATCGGGATGGATAGTGCGGCTGAGTCTTTAAGCCGATGACAATGTTGCCTTTTTTGGTGTGCAGTGCAGTGTTGGCCATAACAAATTATTACATCTGCGTACTTTATTTGTTTGGTAGAAAAAAAACAAGTTAAAACGAAAACGTATGGTTCCGTAGTAGCTATCTCAAGCATAGTATTCACTAGAACACTTGACCGCGTAATTACTGCCCCATATTCTGATAAAATAGGTTGAGGCTTCCTCACCTTTGACTTGGCTAAAGAACTTTTTTTCTACTTCATGATATAAACGCAACATACTGTGCTTTCGTGTTTATTCGGCTGAAGCAGGTATTTTTCGTACATAAGTTCACTTTGTCACTTTATTTCACCAGCTCACAAAGCAGATCATGTTCAACGGCATGCCATACTTCAAAAGGAAACTGCTAATCTACACACGAACATCAAGGTGACGCCATGCCTTTTGCGACTATCAATGAATGGCTCCGCAATACGCTTCGTACACACCTAAATGTTTTTTTTGCAGTTTACATGAAATGTACGAAATTCCGAGGTAGAGCAAATGTTTAAAAGTTAAAAGTTCTTGTATAAAAGGTGTTGCTGGATTCCACGTTTCAACAAGTGGGCTTTTTATTGAGGATGCATTCAGAGTAAAGCAGGTGTCCTACCAAAAAGCCACAGTGTTACTTGCACCTGCTTCGGGAATAAACACCACATAAATGCCATGTAGTGGAAGGACTCTCCTAACCTATTTTGTTCGACAGGGGTCACGGCGAAAACGCGCCCATTCGGTGATTTGTAGGCGCATTTGGGAGGCCATGAAACTGTTAAAAAAGGCTGGTATATTGCAGCCATCGCCGCTAAAAACACACAGGAATTTTCTAACCGCTCTAAAATGGACAACTATGTCCATCTAGCGGAAAACATATCATGCCTTTTCAGAGGCGTTAATCAAGCAAACAGCAAAAGGTAGATAATGTGCTGCCATCTGTGAGGCATTGTGAAACTCTTTCTGGCCTCCGAGATGGTGATTGTGCGGCGTGTATCTTGGAGGCCCTGCGACACTTGCTTCAGATAAGGAAGGAAAATAGGAGGAAAAGAATGGCAGGGAGGTTAACCAGCATAAAGGCAGCCGGTTTGCTACCCTATGCATGGGAGGGGGATGGGGGAGATGAAAAATAGAGAGCAGAGAGGGAAAAGAGATAAACACAGAATATTCGGCAGCACACGCACGCACACTCAGTCATTGTCCAGTTTTTCGCGGTGTGTGACATCACTGTTAGAGCCGCTTGTTCAAGTCGATGTCGTGTAGGAATTTCAGCAGAGCTTTTGTCGCCTTCTATAAAAAAACCTGTATGTACGATTTGCGTGTGTGTGTGTCTGTGTGCCATCAAACGCTTGCGCTTGCGCACGCACTCGTTTGTATGAGCGTGTGTGTGTGTGTGTGTGTGTGTGTGCATAACATAACATATTGACAAATATGCACTTAGCGGTTGAAGGGCACACTAAGGACCGAATTTCTCTGTCGCGTTCAACTCGAAAAGGCAAATATTAAGCCCCCCCCCCCCAGTTTGTCTACATGAGACGCCAAGTTGATGGCATGCCTGATGTGCCGAATGGAGATCTTCGTAATGGACACACTCACAGACTTCCGGGTCATCACCGCACATCTGGCCGAGAACGCCTTTTTGTATATCAAGATATCCCTCTGGAAGTCTGATGACTGCAACGCAGGCCAAATAAGATCAGAAGCTAAGAAAGTATAGATCATGGTCGGAACTCGGTGAGACGCTTAGCGTCACGAGAGAGCACATGTGAGTACGTTCTATGGTTACACTCATGGAATGAGCGAAAAAGCTGTAGCACTCCATCTCCTTCAGATAACGCACCACGGGGGCGTCATCGGTTGCATCTTGAGTGTCACCGACATGATAAAGATCTCAGAAGCCAATCACACCCTTTTCTGCGAGGCGCACATAAATCTCGCATACGCAGCACAGGTTTTTTTTTTCGTTCGGGATAACGTGAATTTATCCGCGAATACAGGTGATGGCCGTTGGCACGGGCATCTCCCTGATCTGTGTAAGGGCGAGAAAATTTTCGTCTTCCAAGGAATAGAGTTGGTCGGTTTGCATCCTAGAGATTCTGGAGCACAGCTTGTTCAAGACTACAGATGACATCACCAATATTGGAAGTGAGCTGCAGAAAATATTGACAGTAATAAGATAGTCGACTGTGAATATACCCTACGCCTGATTGCAGCAGGCTTACACCACCGAGCTTCCTGAAATGGGCCACTGCATTTGTTTTCTGTGTGCGAGATTTTGTGATGTGACTGCTCCTAAACAAACGATCTATCCTCGTAAATCTGTTCAAACTATCTCTACAGCATAAATATCACTAGATACGGGTTGTAACACGATGACGCTATATTTCGTTTCGTAGATCAGGTGCAACGCTGTGGAAGATATACAGGAAGTTCAGTTAGTAAAACGTGTAACTATATATACGCGTGTTTCATGGTCGCTCGCGTGACATCTGATTAGTGCCGGTACACCCTCAGATTCTTTGTGCTCCCTTTCGCATAACTGGCGAACAGAAAAAAGCAAGGTGAGTCAAAAGAACGCGGTTAACGGATGACCCTGTGTCTTATCCTGTACTAACACTGCAAGTCCAGGTGGCCGCCATCGTGACGTACCTATGTGACGTCACGTAAAAACTAAGCTATACTGCCACATAATAACAAACTTTCAACGGCAATTTTGTTGGTAAGGCACATAGTACTTAAATACTTCTCGCCGTGATAACAGAAATAATTAAAACATTGCTGGTAAGAACATCAAACCACTTTTTGTTGCGAACACATCGACTGCAAGAAGTTGCGCTTGCTGCCGCAACGTTGTACATGATGTGTGAAATAGAGTATAGGGTATTTTCGCGTGAGTTCTATCGGTGGAAGGAGTATACATATATGCAGTTTGTGGATAGGACCACTGCCCATAGGGCCAAATATATGTCGTTTTCTCTCTTTTCCAGCATTAAAAGTGGGCAGCACCTATCAATTTTACTTTGTGGAATATATAGCAACTTCGACTGGTGTAGTGCTGATAATGGCGTCTGGACGAAAAATTTGAACATCTGATACACTCAACGCTTAGCGCTGACAGTGTTCTCGTGTATTATGGTGAAATAAGCATCGCTGAAAAAAATAGCGCCTGTAGAAGAGATAGTGAAGGGAAGAAGTGAAGCCCATTTCCGCATTTGAGCTCACACAGGTCATTCAAGATCTTGCAATATGGATTGCGGCATGGAGATATTACCAGCAAATGCGCATGAGCCCTCTGAGATGTATTATACGACATGTTCTGCTATGATTACAGTCTCCAACAACGAGGTACATTATTCTGTGATTTGAGTAGCGTTTTTGGTGACATTCGTGTACGAGAATATTCCCGGGGCGAGACGGTGGACTGGCTCGTTTCACTTGTCGATGTGACCACAGCGCACAAAATCACATTGGCAAGAAATGGCTGACTATTGAAAGATTATTTGTGTGTGTTCGCCGGCTACAAATGCCTAAAACTTCATGTCGTGGAATACTGAAAAAAAATCACAGCATATACACGAAGTGCATAATGATGTGTGGAGCGAAGAATCCGTCAGTCCGCGCACGCTTCCGTTCTTCCGTTCATTCTTGCTTCCACTCGTCCATCCGTCTGTGCGTCTGCTTGTGTATATGCTGAATTTTCTTTGTTTAGACTATTATCGCATATATAGTGTTTTATTGCATGGTTTACCAGCTCGAACATAGCAATATTCTGTTTTCACGTTCTTATTCATTCTAAAGTATTTTTGTTGTTCTAGAATATCTACCATTTAACAGAGCATTTCCTTTTGCAAAACTTTTTATGCGGCAATGCGCCCTGGGGTACTTTTTAAACTGACGAAAACTTTTTTCCGGAAACGTATGAAAAATAACCATTTTTGTGCTGTAACGAAAGAGATAACGCTATCGCGCTAGAAACGTTAATTATACGTATTCCTGCTGCGTCAAACTCCATATTCCAAGGGTTAAGCAATCTGTTAGATACGTAGTGCAATCGTTCGCTCATATCTTGTACCATATGAATTGCTTCCCCGATTTTGCGCGCTTGCTGCTCATCACTAATTCTTCTCTACAATAGCGGTTCCCTGGAAGTCTATGGCTTCGTGGCCAAGTTTAGTGTTTGTATTTTTTGCGCTGGTCAGGTTCGCGAAGTTTCGTCCCATATTTTAAGGATAATAATATTTGATGAACCTTAACGGCCCAATATCGTGTAATATGATTATGAACGGCCCCGTAGTGGAAAATTTCAAATGTTTCTTCCACCGTAAATGTAAGTACGCATGCCTCGACCACTTTTACCTTCATTGAAAATGCGGGCACCACGGCCGGTCTTTGATCCCATGACCTCTGAGTTATCTGTCGAGCACCAGAAATTTCATTATTGCGTATCGTCGTGCAGGCTTTGCTGGCTCATGAAACTCGCCGTAACTGCAATTTAGATTACACTCCGCATACATGCATTGTCTTCTCATGAGCGCATTGTGTACGCACTTTCAATAAGAATAGTCGCAGCACCGAAATACATTAGCTTTAATTATGCAAATATATAGTATCTCCTACGCTATCAGTGTCCGATTGTCGCGCTTATGCGACGGTGGGATGGAAAAAAATGTAGTTCCTGCTTTTTTGTTCAGAGGACTGCGCGAGAAACCGCTACCTAGGGAACTTGCATATAAAATCCATGTCCGAAAGTGTTATTTGCCTGTGGTGCTTTTGCGATGGCATTGTCAAGATGCTGCATATGTATCCAATGGAAAGTGATGTAAAGAACAATTGTTTGTACGTTTTAACAGATGATCTTGAGTATAAGAAGGGCTACATATCATTTTAGTGAAACATCCCTCTGAGCGGCTCAAAGCTAAGTTAGTCGTGAGGCGCATTCCGGCCTTCTGAAAGACTCCTCAAAAGCAATGAACATGGCCCACAGTTCATCACACAAACTAATGTTGCAAGCACACATTTTATGGTTTACACAGATTTATGATGCCACATTTTTGCTGCAGGTCGAGCCAACTACCGTAAACAGAGGCTTACCAAATGGTGCCATCACAAATACCCGCTTGAACATGCGGAGACTCCACTCCAGCAATGACGCCCGAACCACATGCAGCTTCCCGACACAGCGCCCGGGCATCAAGCACTTCGTTGTGTAAATATTCTATCCGCTGAAAACACTGTCATACAATGGAAGCAGCATCGCCTAGCAGAGCATTATAAAACAAAGCTAAAGTACGCAAGTATTCTTCCGTACGTTTGCAGTGGCTGCGCAATATTGCCAGATAATAGAAGGTGCAGGCGCAGTCTCGCTGAAGGGGGCAATGAGGCAGTATTTAAGTCACGAGTTCCAGAGAGGCTGGCACTTTGAACTGTGCTAATGGAATTCAGACACATCATGCGGCGCAACTGTATTTCAAACTTAACGTTTCCTTGCCACGAACAAGCACTACCAGTTGTCTGGCATGTTACCTCAAGTGCATAGACCGTGTTGAAATTTGCCTCTATGGTATTATAATTGATATGTGGCGTTTAACGACCAAAAATCACTATATAATTATGAAAGACGCCGTAGTGAAGTGCTCCGGAAATTGCGATCGCCTGAGGTTCTTTAACGTGCACCAAAATTTGAGCACACTGGTGTACAGCATTTTCGCCTCCATCGGAAATGCTGCAGTCACAGCCGGGATTTGATCCCGCAAACTGTGGGTCAGCAGCCGACTACCTTAGCCACTAGATCACCACGTCGAGGAGCCTATAGGGTCTAATTTGCTTAAGTCCAAAAAGAGGAAGTATTTGGAAATAAGAAAGTGTGCGAAACACGGTAACATAGACACGTGTAGTTTCAAATGCACTATTTTATTGACATTTTTCAAGCGATACAAAGTAATATTGAGGAAAGGTTCAGTGTGCCAGCCCCAATATACTCCTCGCAATGAGTCTGCTCAGACGGTAGGCACATTCTGAAAGTTCGTGCCATGTCAAATATATATGCAGCAGAGAACAAGACCATGCAGCAGAGTTTACAGTTGTCTTTACACGTCACAGTCTGCGAGGTCTCTTTAGGCGAGTAACCTTTGAAATGTTTTCTAAGCTTTTCACGCTGCATGAAGAGGACAATGAATAGATTCTTAAAAAGGTGCTTCACAGATGTGCCGTATGATGAAGTGTAATTTTACACCACATTGACACTGGTTAAGATGTGGCTTTGGCAGAGCTGAGTCATAGTACCACTCATTACAGCATGAGGTCGTTCGTCACGTGACTCCGTCTTAAAAGCTGCAAAAAAAATAACAATGCAAGAAATGATGATTCTGATTAAAATCTATACGCTCACTTGAAAATACCATCATCATTGAAAACATGATTGTTGTCGCCATGCTTTCACGCAATACAGTATTAATTGGGAAGTGCAGCTATGTCGGTATTCAAGTATACTGTTTCGTGACTAGCCATCTCATGAGGAACTTCGCATAACAGCCTTCAGCCGCGAATGCTGCGAACACAAGCAGCGGAAAACTCCGAATTCCTCCACTGTAGCAGATATTTAGAGACAAGCATTATATAACAGTGGGAGATTTACATCACGTAGGAACACTATGATTATAAGAAACGCGATAGTAGATGGCTTTCGGAAGGTCGACCACCTAGCTTTAACGTGCACAACATCTAAGCACAACGCCTCCTAGCACATCGCTGCCTTTAAAATTCATTTTCACGGCCGGAATTTGATGTAAACACCTTCGGGTAAGTAACCGAGCACCATTACCACTAGAACCCTGCGGATGGTGAATTTCGCTTTACTGATTTCAAATTAGCACACGTTCAATGGTACACGGCTGTGATTCGAAACTGAACCATTATTTAAAAGCACGTAACTAGTAACATTGATGAAAAATGTGCCCTTGAGCAACTCAACTGAACATTTCACATGTACAACTCACCTCTTTTTTTCTTTTGCTTACCACGCAACATGTCTGCGTTTCCCGGTGGTCTATCTCGCTAAACAAAACAGCGTCCCCATTTCTGAATATCTTCCATTGAAGCTCCACGATCTTTTTTAGAGGCACCATTATCTTTCGTGGCCATGTCATAATCTTCCTAGGAAGCCTCACCATTTTCTCTGGAAGCATCACCATTTTCTTCGAAAGCCACATTTGTGGCGGCCTGTTGAGTCAAATCCAGGTCTTCGTACATGCCACATTCGAAATCTTCAGCATCGTCACCGAGCATATGTTCAAGAACTTCATTCTGTCCAGCGGAAAATCCATCTGTTGGTCTCAAGGCTGCCAGACATCTCAACGACGGCCATATGCAGAAGCAGTAGATTTCAAGGCACCCAATCGGGCTGTTCGTTTGCAGCCCAACTTCCTTCACCACTGCGCAGATGTGAGTACGTTCCGTCGTTACACTCAAGGAGTGAGTAAAATAGCAGTTCAAATCTGTCTCCATCAAATGGTGGATCACGTCAGCGGCTTCGGGTACACGTTGGTTATCACTGACTCGATAAAGAACCCAAGTGCCAACAAGCCCTTTCTTCGTCAGGTACGCGTATATTTTTCGTATGTAGTGGACGTGACTTACTATGTCACTGATAGCGCCAACGTGTCGGCGGATGCTAGCAACAGCTCTTGGCAAGGGAAGTCCCCTGACTGGGGGAATGGTGAATGAAGGCTCATCTTGCAAGAAATACACTTGATCAGCTCGCATGAGCGAGAGGTAAGAGCACAGCTTGTCCAAGTCTGCAGATGTCATCAGGAACAATGGAAGTGATGTGGAGAAAACGCTTGAACGTGAAGCGGTAGTGGCTGGTCAGCTAAGGTCACGCTGTCCTTTTTCCGCCGCTTGTTTGCACTAATATCGCTTCTGCTAATGCGAGTCGCTGTGCTGTCTTTGCTGTGGTGTGGCTGGCGCCCGAATTAAGGGCTCACTGAAACTACATGCCTCTAAAGCGTCGAGTAGTTTGGGCAGATTAATCTGCGCAAATGACACCGCGAAAGATAGCACTTGAACTCTGCAGCAATGGTGCATTTTAGAGCAAATGCCAGTAGTGCTGTGTAGCAACATCTTATCGAAACATACGTTAACTTGCTGTTTTCACCGCAGCCGCTATCTAGTTAAAATAAATATGTTTGGTGATGATGTTGAAATCATAACGTGTACTTCTGGGGATCGACGTCCGGAAACCTAGGGAAGAGGGAAGCACTTTCTGCTGTATGCAAAAATATGAGCTCTAATTTATTGTACAGATTACGTGGCCAAGCCTACAGCGACATGAAAAAACTATGAAAGGCGAAATATATTGCTGACCAAGTTCCTACTGTCGCAGTTAACAAGTCCAGAATAACAACAGCATGCGTGCACGTATGTGGCTGTTACTTGCATTATCTGAAAAATGAATTGTTGAACAACAGATGAAGCATCGCCCCCTCCTTCTTTTCGGCTTTCGCGCTTTCATAAAATCATGGTGATATCGTCGAGTTCTTTTGTGTTTGTGATGGTACAACAGCGCGCGTGCTTCACATGAATTATTTGTGAAATGGGCGTGCTGTGCCGTTTTCACTTCTTCGAAGTGACCTGACCCATGCCCCAATAGGTGCTGCCTTGTCACAGGAACCATTATATACAAGATTATTTAGCAGCTGGCAACATGACTGATAATTTATAAAGCTCGAAGGACTATTTTTCAGAAAAGGGCGATGTTATGTCTTAAGAACATGCCTGAAGACTCATGATTCCCACGCAAGAGATTGCTCTTATACAGGGTGCCTGTGAACAATGGAACTTACTGGAAAAAAATCGCACTTTCAAGCGTTTTCATTCATCATGAACTACAGATGTTAAAAAAAACTTTCTGAGTAAGGTCATCCTTTAAAAAAGCATTAGGAGAAGCGAAAGATAGCTTTCTGTTTCCCAAGCTGATTAGTAATAGACCCTTTTCATAAATACGCCACCTAACGCTGAGCTTTTCGTCAGCTTCGCTTCGCATAGGAGCGTGGGGAGGGGGGGTGGGGTTAGAAAAAATGGGTAACGATTTAGAGTACAGGGTACTCTACTATGGGAGAGCTTAAAGCTGTCCCGTGGAGCGATGCTCCGATTGCCTTCCCGTAACAGTGGAGCGTGGAATAGCTAGCGCCATCATGAGGGCATGGAAAGGGAGCCGTCAAATGCGTGAGTGCTGTGATGTTTGTTTAGGCGGCTAGTCCTCCGTATTACCCGTTGCAGTCGCACCGCTTTCTAACTTCAACCAGCTCCTAGTACTGTCCGATAACCTGTCTGAGCTGCTTCCACTGCACATTGAGCAATATTTTGTATCCTTTAACGGGTTGGACGTGCAGTTTGACTTATTATGACTGGCAATGCATGGATCCGGCCTGCAAGAGACTCTCATCGGCGTGCCCTCCCGACGTGGTCCGCATCCTGCAGGAACGCAAGAGGTGTCTGTGTGCGCTGCGAGAAACGCGCATCAGCGCCGCTGGGACACACAGCCTGCGTCGTCTGCTGCAGAGCCCTCACAATGGCGGCATACTGCAGTTCGCGTCCGCGGCGCTAGGGGTGGCTTTTTTTCGAAAAGGGTCTATCCCAAAGATGTATGCAAATATGTGAAATCGAATAAGATGGACTCTCTTGACATTCCGAACATAACTGATAGCGAAACATCATTTTCGAAAGATGTAGAGAAGGTTGCCTGGTTAAATCTATATTTCCAATCTATGATTGATTGATTGGTTTGTGGGGTTTAACGTCCCAAAACCACCATATGATTATGAAAGACGCCGTAGTGGAGGGCTCCGGAATTTTCGACCACCTGGGGTTCATTAACGTGCACCCAAATCTGAGCACACGGGCCTACAACATTTCCGCCAACACCGGAAATGCATCCGCCGCAGCCGGGATTCAATCCCACGACCTGCGGGTCAGCAGTCGAGTACGTTAGCCACTAGACTACCACGGCGGGGCTATTTCCAATCTAAGACCTGTGATTCATTTTCAATAAAAATGTAATATACGACACCCAATGATTTGAACCTATGGATAGAATTGATATCTTCGCTAGTGGTGTTAGCGGTATGCTCGAATACTTATACGAAACTCTAATCAAGGACCAGATGCTAATTTTATTCACGTATTGAAGTAGTGTGCAAGAGCTCTAGCCTCTTTTTTAGCTCTCGAAATCGCCTGTATTTCAGAAACTGCCATTTGAATAGAAGGTAGAATATTATGTACCTATACCAAAGTCTGGGAACAAAAACTATGTTTCCAGCTACCGACTAATTTTCTTTAGCAGGGTATCTTGCGAGACTCCTAAACATGTTATAGGTGCCATGTTACATGTTATTGTAAAGCACTTTGAAACAAATGATTTTTTTCTGCGCAATTCAGCACGATTTTTGGTCTGGTCTGTCACGTGTTACACAACTGTGCGAATAGTGCAAAGTAACAAATACGCCGACCAAGGTGAAATACACAAAAGTTAAAAAGACGTTTTGACTGCCCACACGGGAGCCAAAACGTCTTTTTAACTTTTGTGTATTTCACCTTGGTCGGCGTTTTTGTTACTTTGCACTATGTTTGTCCCCGACCAGACGGGATTCCGTCGGACTTTTGACAACTGTGTGAATTTTCTCATGGTGTTTTATGTTCATATGATAAAGGTTATCAAGTTGAGTCGGTATTTTTTGGCTTTCAGATAGCATTTGACATCGATCCGCGCCTCGCCGCGTGGTCTAGTGGCTAAGGTACTCGGCTGCTGACCCGTAGGTCGTGGCATCTAATTCAGCTGGCGACGGCTGAATTTTAGATGCAGACGAAAATGCTCTAGGCCCGTGTGCTCAGATTTGGGTGCACGTTAATCCGTTTCGCTAAACATCATCTATCCAGTTGTCGTCTCATGTGGTCATGCGTTTTTTGACAGTCGCGGTAATCTTCAAGCAGACCCGTGCGTCTGTATTTTCTATCAACTCTGCGGCAAATGGCCCTAAGTCTTTCGTATTCGGCGTCTACTCCAGCGTAACCTTCAGGAATTTTAACGAACTTGGAACACTGATTTAATTTGTTTTCTACGAGTGATACTAAGCTGTCAGTGTCAGTAACAGTATCAGCTTGGTGTGATATATGATAACGAAATACTTGCCAGTTAATCTCTTTGCTGAGGGTCTATATTTAGAAAAGCGTAGTTTTGAATGCTGTATTAGGGTAGGTAAATATTAATACCCCTTGTTTCAATGTCTGTTCACCATGAAGCCCCAGATGCAATATCATGTGAGCAGAGCGTGAGGTCTTGGCAACTCGAGTAATTGAGACCCCGTAGGAACGTCACAGAACCGTCATTTAACAAGCATAATGAACTATCCTGAATTGCTTTTTGTAGGTCCTTTCCACGACGATCGCAGTACGCACTTCCCCACATGACATTGTGAGCATTGAAATGCTCACAATGTCATGTGAAATGAAATGTCCGCAATATATCACAGCTTTCGTGTACGTCTGGAAAAGTGCTGTCAATGCAGAAAGCGAGATATTTGTAGAAGGCTGGAGATAAACGCTGGCAACTGTTATATTTACTCGACGAAATCTAACCTCACATGCTACATATTCTGGATAACCGGATGATGTAGCATTCAACTGTACTGATAGCAGATCTTTTCTAACACATATCATCGCTCTGCTCGGTCCTGTAGATCTAGAGGACATATACACAGCGTAGCTCGATAACCGAAACGTATAGTGTCTACCCCGGCTTCTGTAATACATAATACTGGAAAGGAGCTCTGAGCCACAAGTTTTCTGAAGTTCGCACACTTAGGATGAATACTATTCGAATTCTATTGGAAGATTGCGACATTTTGATAACAATTATTCATGTCTTGCCTGCGCAGTGACTGTTGTGGCTCATTGTAACAATACCTGTTCTATCGACAAGATGGCTTTGACCTCAGGAAGGATGTTAGCCGGTGGGATCGCGGGTAGTATGGCTTTGAAAGCCGAGAATAACAGTGGTATGACAAGATGAGCTTTCGGCACAGAGGAGTTTTCTGGTTGCATTAAACTTACACGACTCGATGTGCTCGTGCTTTCTCGGATGTCAACCATGTGGTTACTTTTCTCTTGAGGTCCCTCCTGAGACTTTTGTCGAGCTTGCTGATGGCTTGTTGATACCCCCGCATTTTTCTCTTGCTTTCGTTGTTCTCTTGCAGCTTGCGCGTACGTCATTACAGGGTCGTGGCGTTTAGGTGCTTGCGGTCGAGGAGGCCGTGCAGGGTTCACGGTGTTCATGTTGGGCTCAGGCGCGCCATGCTGTTGCGTGCCACCATAGAGGATGTTATGTTGATATTGAAGAGAAGCCACCTTGTTATGCGGGCATCCAGAGAACGATGTTGCGTGGGGCCCCTTGCAGTTCAATGGATGTTTATTTTTGTACTGAATGAAATTGCCATGTATATTGTATTTTGTTCGTGTGTTATATTGTAGTGTGTTCCCGGAAGTGGTACTTTTGTAATTCACTGCTGTGTTTTTTTTCACCCACTCCTGCTATAGCTCTTAATGGGCTGCAGTATGTGAATAAAAAAAAATTGGCACACTTAGGTTGTGTCATCAATTTGCAGTCCTTGTGATGGTGGTCTTCGGCGCTTATTTTGCAGCGCCTTGTTCCTCGGCAATTTTTCGCGAACTTCTGACAATTATAGCAGCGTCTTGCTGGTCCCAGATATTCCTCAACTGGATGGCTTGTAAATCCAAGGAATACTTTCTCTGGAAGAGGTCTGTCATATCTGAATTGTAAAATGACACTTATCAGTGGGTGCGATGCTACAGTGCCATCTTCTTGTCGTATGTACCAAGTCTGGCGTCTAGTCGGTATCACTCCTACCTCTCTTAAGTGTTCTGTAAGTTGTTCTTCTGTGTACTCTGGAGGCACATATCTGATTTTGCCTACATTTCGCATGTAAGGCTCCGGAATGAATGGCTTCACCAGCAAGCCAGCCACCTGCGCAGAGGACAACAAAACCATGCACTTTCAAAGCAGTTGGGCACCCTCTTGCATTACTGACTGAAGTCGGACCGCAGACCCTTGTTGGCATCTCCAGCGAGGGAGACGGCCAACTCGGGTCCCCTACCGGCAGCGACATGCGAAACAAAGCTTTTGACTGAAGCAAGGGAGATCATGGTGTTTGAGAAACTTCCATGTTTGTTCACTCGGAAAGAACGCACTTTCTCTTCAGCAAGTGCAACAATTTCCGTGGCTACAACGTTCGGGTTTACTTTCACGAAGGTTCCCGTTTCCTCTATTGGTCGGAATACGATGGTATAACGCTTCTAGATGTCGAGGAATTTCGAATGAGAGTCTTGTTCTGAGATAGGGACCGATTGAGTGAAGGAAAGCATAATGATGTGTCAAAAAGTTCCGGCGTCTCTTATTTTCTTCAAACGCAAGTCTTTCAGCCATCTGAGCAGCATCTAATTTCGTGAAATCAGTTCGTCTGTAATTGTGGTGTCGAAGACCTTTGCGTGCTGCTTAATCTGCTTTTTAGTTGGCTATAACGCCACAATGAGCCGGTATCCACTGAAATGTAATAGATTTTCCTGTGGTAATAGCCACGTGATGAATATATGCAATGTCGAATGAAACAGGGTGAGAATTCGTTTTCTTTAGGAGGTTAAACAATATTGGTAGTGCTTCTTTGGAGTCAGTGAAAATTGCCCATCAGTCCGCAGTTTGGCGAAAGATTAAAAAGGCAGCTTCTTTGATGACATGAAGTTCTTCTGACGTTGAGGATGTCTTTCGTTGCAGTCAATAGGATAGCATTTGTCTTGTAGAAAAAGTATAAAATCCATAAGCGGAAGGCTGCAGAGTGGTTGAGGCATCAGTGTGAATGTGCGAGTGCTGTGCAGTTCTCGGCTAAGAAGAGAAGAGTAGTCTACAACAGCGCAGCCTGTGACATTCGTCTCCTTGCCTCAGTGATGCCATGTACAACTTGTTTTATAGTTAGACGCAAAACCATCCAGGAAGGACATGTTGCAGGCAATATATTTTTTGGCTGACTAACAGGGGAGAGTTGAAGCATTCTCACAGCTTGGCCGAAAGCAGAATTGCTGTGCGCTAGGTAAACTCGGTAAAGGAAATCGTTTTAAAGGACCACTCACCAGGTTTGACAATTTTGAGCTGACAAGCACAATGCGTAGACGAGGCGTTCATGATCACGTCTGCCAAAATTTGCAACGCTACGCGCCGAAGAAATGGGTCAAATTTCAAGATGAACGCTGCTCCCCCTCTTTTCTGCCGGCGCACGCCTAGAGAATGAGGGCATGACGTGGACGTATGAATGGCCCTATGTACACGGCAATGCAGTGACGTTTGTTGACTACGTAGACGACTCTGCTCTGACGTCGTCAGCAGTATACCACGTGACATGGCAAAATTTATTCAACACATTATGCGTAGTTTATGTATTTGCTGCTTCAAGAGATTAATAAAAACTGAAATAAATAATGAGATGCAAGAAAAATTGTGCACGTTTTTCTTTAAGTTTTCCCCGTGAAATGCTACGAGATGCGGGGCTAATGTGCCAGCGTTTCGCATGCGTTCGTGTCCACGTGGTCAGAGCATCAAGCAAACGACCGCCGTGGAACGCTCCTACGCGTTCGCGCACTCATTGTGCTCATCTGTTCTACCACGTCTAAGCCAGCGTTTTCAAACCATCCCACAGAAACAGGCAGAAGGCCACAAAATAACGCTGGTCAACAAAGTAACGCTGATCGCTTGCTCGGGGGTTGGACTTGTTTGGGCACGTCATGCGTACGTCACCTCATGGTTGGACGCTGGAGAGGGTGGGTAAGAGATTTGGCTTGCAAAGGCTACGCGGAGGAGCGGCAAGGGTTTCGAGCTCGCCTCTCTCATCGTCGTTTCGCGCCGCTTCCAAAAATCTGTTTTCTCTGCTCGTGATGAACCGATTCAAAAAATTTTTGTGGCAAAATGTTCTTCATCGGACACCCAACACCTTCCACTGTCTAACTGAAATTTGGTATGGGGCCTGGTGAGTGGCCCTGATTGGTTGATTGATTGATATGTGGGGTTTAAGGTCCCAAAACCACTATATGATTATGAGAGACGCCGTAGTGGAGGGCCTTGAGTGGCCTTTTAAAGACAATAGTCTTTCTTAGGTACCTTCGATGTAAAGGTTTCGTCTGTCTGTCTGTACATTTGTCGGTTTATTCACTCTTAGCAGCGTCGGGCATTCGAAACGGTCGACCCCATCCGCAGCGCCCACCTATGTTGCTCAAGGTTTAGCGTTCACACTTGTGCAATTGTCAATTAAAAAGCAATTATTGCGCGTGTCTGGGGCACCATAGTAACACGTATATATTCTGCATGTGCGCCTTTTACTAGAAAAGGCATACATAAGTAATTTTAAGGATTGTAGCGCTTATCCCGCTGCGCTCACCATCTAACGCTTGCACGGAAAGGCGAGTGCTTCCAACGCTTTGCTAAAACGAGATGATGCTGGCACCTACCCGTCGCTTTGTGTTATACACCTTATCACCTCTGAGACGGGTGCGCACACCCATCTCAGAGCCATGTGCTTTGTTTGCCAAGAACACTGCCTGGTAGCGCTCATGTCTCACAGGTGACGTGACTTGATGAGCGCTATCAAGTCACATAGCAGCATCTGCATCCCCATTGTGTTCCAGTTAGGAATTTAAAGAGTTGAGTTGCTGCTACTATTCTAGTTCGAACTTTCTTCACCTGAGGAGACCAGATAAGATTTCTGTCGATGACGATTCCCAGAAATCTTTCAGACCATAAGTATGTCAGCAGCCGTCGACAGAAAATAGTGCATCCTTGCTCATTTTCTTGTGAAAGCATTGGCTGTGCTCTTTTCTTGTGAATGGCGCATGACTCAGGGCGCTAGATATGTGGAGATGTTCTGTAAAACTTCTTGAAGTTGCTGTTTGGTGATGTAACGTGAACTTGAAGTGCTCCAGGTAAAGATGTCATCGGCGTAAATTGTGATGGGTTCTCCTCGAGGAAGTGTCTTTGTTATGTGTGTCAGGGTAACGTTGAAAAGGAGCAGGCTGAGCACGGCACCCTGAGGTACACCCTTCTTTACTATGAAGAACTGTGTGGGACCGTTTCGAGCACTCATATATATTTCCCGCTCTTTCAGATTGTTCTCAATCCATTTATATAGCATCCTTCCTAAGCCAAGATCATCCATGGTTGCGAGAATGGCATGGTGAAAGACTTAGTCGATAGCTGCCTTGATGCCAAGGAATACGGCTGTCCGGATTCGACCTGCGGAGAGGTACTTTTCAAAGGAAGAGACGAGTGTGATGACATTGTCGACAGCCGACCTGCCTTGGCGATACCCATTCATTTCTTGGGGAAATCCGTTGCGGTTATCTAGAAACCACGTCGATCGTTTGTGAATCATTCGCTCCTCGAGCTTGCCATTGCTATACTATGTAGGGTGACAGGCCGGAAAGAGATTTAGCTTGTTGGCTGCTTACCAAGTTTCAAAATAGGCACTGTTTTTGCCTGATTCCACTCAGCGCGGGCCACTTCAGACATCCACGAGGAATTATAATATTCAAAGAGTCGTAGGCGGGACGCGTGGGGTAGCTTTGCAATGGCTTCATAGGTTGCTTCGCCATGGCCGGGTGATGTGTGCCTGTTTTACTCACAAATAGCAGCGTTCAGTTCCTCAATTGTAAGAGGTACACTCTAAGTCAGGGGCCGGATAACGAACGGTGCATAGTCGGCGCACTCCTGCGTACCGGCTAAAGTCCTGTCTATAGGGAGCCCAGCAATAAAAATTACCCGTGACATGTGTGCTGCACGGAAGTAACGCATACAGCCGGTAAGAGCAGGCGCAAGAAGGAAAAAAAATTGCCCGCAGCTTCCCTCGGGGGAATACTGAGGAGGATGCGGAAGCATGTAATTGGTTAACGGGTGTTAAATTGCGACTTACTTGGGTCGATGGCTAAATTGGTTAACGTGGTTGTGAAATGGGGTGTTAAATGAGTGAACACGTACGGCACGTATGCGAAAGGGCGGTGTTTTATTTATTGCGACGAACCAACGGACGAGCGGCAACTGAGCGAGCGAGCGCCGACCTTGAGTATATATACAGCGCGACGGTGCATGCGCTGTCAGCTCTCGAATGTTCTCGAAGGAGAAGCGCGCGCGCGGCACAGATGGCGACGGCGCGACGGCGCATGCGCTGTCAGCTGTCGAATGTTCTCGAAGGAGAAGCGCGCGCGGCACAGATGGTGGGCGACGGCGCGACGGCGCATGCGCGCGCGTCAGCTGTCGAATGTTCGAGAAGCGGTGCGGACGGCGCGGACGGCGCACTACAAGGCGCGAGTATAAGATGCTTCCGCATCTAATATGTTGAACGATTTTGAGTACTTCGTACTCAACTATGGGAGAGCACTGAGCCGTCCCGCTAAAACAGTTTAGTGGCTGGTAACAGAGTTAGACACATGGGGGGGGGGGTTAGAAAAAGGGGGTAACAATTTAGAGCACAGGGTACTCTACTAGGGGAGAGCTTAAAGCCGTCCCACATGCCTGAATGCCTGAATACACAGGCATGGTTCAGTGTGCACCGACGCTCGCGTAGGTTTTAAATAGCTAACTTTACCGTACAAGCTCATGTTTGTGTTACTGGTTTTCGTACCAATACTTTACCTTCCTGGTGCATTTAATGTTAAACTTTGACCGTTTTAACTCGGACACATGTATGCTTTTGAAGTGCAACAAATAACCTTATACTTGATGAACGCGTGAATATTGCAGTAGCAGAGAACGAGTGATTATTGTATCAGACGTAATGAATTAGCTCAACTAAGGCGGTGCGGACGGCGCGGACGGCGCGGACGGCGCACTACAAGGCGCGAGTATAAGATGCTTCCGCATCTAAAAGAAAGAAAAGGGGAGAGCCGCCGTATGCGTCGCGCCAGCCTGGCGCCAGGAGCCGGCATCAACTTACGCAGAACCGTTCAGCCACAATTGTTAGCGCAGAAAAAAAAGAGGAAGAAATGCCCCCTCCCCCCCCCTGCCGTCACCCCGCCAGCTGGGCGCCCAGCGCCCGCGTCACGTTCACCATCACCTGCATGCCGTGGCATTTGTGCGTCACTGTTTCGTCCCGTTGTCTTGTGACGGTCGTTTTTCTACAAGGTGGTCTGAGACGGAAACATTTTCTAGTGATATATGGCACACTTTATTTAAGATATCATACATCTTTGCATTTGGGCGTACACTCGAATGTGCAATCCCATTGTTACTCTTTTGACTTCAATAAAAGAGTACAAACAACTTTGCGTCCACCAGTTGTCGAGGTATGACACTGTGTCATGCACTAAATAAAAGAATACTAGGGCATGCGTGACAGCTTTATGAAACACTGGCCTATGTATGTTGATGCTCATGTTCTACCAAACAAATTGAACTGATGATTTTAGGAAATCATGGCAAAAAAGAAACAAACCGAAGGCCGCGAAACAGAAAAGAATCAAAATTGAAAATCTATTGGTCGACCTTTGATTAGTGGTTGTGTAATTTGATGATGAACATCAGGCGCAGAAGTCAGCAGGGGAGCCCCGCCGCGGTGGTCTGGTGGCTAAGGTACTCGGCTGCTGACCCGCAGGTCACGGGTTCCAATCCTGGCTGCGGCAGCTGCATTTTTCGATGAAGGTGGAACTGTTGTAAGCCCGTGTGCACAGATTTGTGTCATGTTAAAGAACCCCAGGTAGTCGAAATTTCCAGAGCCCTCCACTAGGGCATCTCTTATAATCATATGGTGGTTTTTGGACGTTAAACCCCACATATCAATTAATCAATTGAAGTCAGCAAGAGAGCGTATGTCACCAAAATTTGTTCACTCTTTTGAATATTAAGTACAGTTCTCATATTCCAGCATGAATTTGTAACAGTGCACCACGACCAAGACAACCAGTGTACCGCTGTGGAGACAATGTACCAGCTATAAAAATCACCATTTTCTTAAGAGCAACTGCTACCAGTAAGAATAACTATTTTGATGTTTGTTCTGCACCGTTTCTTGACCCCAACTGCATGTGTAGAGGCATTATTTATTTGTAGGGAGATCGACCTGTCGGTCGCTAATTTGTGTACGTGATATTTTATATGGCGCGCGTTTCGGCATTCACTTTAACAGCGATGTGATGCTGAATAAAGGTAAGAGTAGCCACTCTCCATAAATAGGATCAGTTAAAGACTGAAAATGAGTAAAAAGCACTCTAAAGAGCGAAATAATGCGCATAAATTCTACTTGCAGAAATAAGTAATCGTCGAAAAGCTAAAAAGGCGCTGACGCCCAAGCTTGCAGCTCGTGGCTGTTCGCGCGTACGAAATTCATATGTTACAGTAGGCACGCTAAAATACCCATGCAACGTTTACGCGCGAAAGCGCATTGTCTTCAAACAGCTTAGATTAGGCTGCTGTCACTGACACGCGTGTACCTCCTGACACAAATCAGCCAAATTTCTCACAGCCTCGTACGTGAATTTCGGTGAGCGTAACACCCGCAGTTCACGCGGAAGCACTAAAATGACGCACAAACACGCGTTAATCGTTCTTGCGGAACGGCACACCATGAACCGAAGTCGAAGCCGGAAGCGCTCACCGTGGTTGTCTCGAATTCATGAAGGCCTACAAACTACTCGCTGATCAAATGCATGCACATGGCACAAAAACATTTCAAGGTTCCGAAGACGGTTGGCAAGAACCAACTGGGTAGATATATTATACCAACGCAAAAAGACTCGCCGTCATGCGGTGGCGCTGCAGCGCAATGGGTAAGACTTCTGCTTCACGTGCATGCGGTCCCGAGTTGGATTCTAGGGCTGTGCTTTGCATGTTAATCTCGCAAATGTAGGTGACTGTAGTACTAACGGTTTTCTAATTACCTGTAGTCGTAATATCCGCCGCATTCTCGGCGAGAAAGCGCTACAAAATGCGTAGAAAGCAACACTTTTTTTTTCTCCACCACATCAGGACTGGGCCGCCTACGGAAAGTCACACCTAACCGCAGGCCTTATCCTGCGAGGAAAAATTTGACCTAAAATCCCGGCTATTCTGAAAGCCAGTTCAAATCAGGGCGGCTTCTCTGGAACACGGCTACGGAGCCGGCTAGAAGCGGCGATAATTTGAATTGATTTCCTGCCTGCGGGCGTGTAGTCTAGCCAGGATTTGACTAAGAGTGTATGTCTAGCGCTGGCACTGCCACCCGTAAGTTGCTAGGTAGATTACCTGCAGATGAGGTCCAAAGCGTTGAATTTGTTAATAGTAGTGCGCAATATTCTTCTGAGAGCTCTCTGAGAGATTTTCATTTGTGCAGAGAGAGTGCGGCAAAAGGGTGAAGCTGCTGGAGTGGCGTGCTCATGCCTCTAAAAATCCGCCAGATTTTGGATACAGGTTGACGAACATCTAATGTTGAGCAAAAGTCACGTCATATTTGCCAGCTGTGTATATCCAGGTAGCGCCGAATTCGGTAAGCATTGATTATCTAGGATATGCATAAAACAATAAAATACTAAACATGCTTCTTTGCTCTCTACTAACCTCTTTTTTTTTCGATGTTGAAGTCACTATGCGGCGTTGGATCTACGCAATGTCTTCAACAGGATAAAAAACACCTGACATTATATAAGTCGAGCAGACAAAAGAACAATACTAGCGTTACTTCGGTTTTTTTTTTCAGAAAACTCGGTCGCATTCACAAGAACAAAAAATATTTCCGAAACGACATCACTTGGGGCACAAAAATTTCAGCTGTTCGTGGAGTGATGGAAACGATATCTGTCACACAGACTGCTTGTAGTAAAACGGTGCTGTGGCTCAATTCTTCTAAATATTCCGCAAAAAATGGCGTCCAACTCCCAAATTATTTTCACACTGCAGCTGGCTGCAATTTTTTGGTGTTAAGCGCATGCACTTGCAAACGTTTGGATAGTTAAATTATTTGGTACGCTTATAGCCACAGAATACCTGTGAAAGCCGTGTATTTTCTGAATATATATATATATATATATATATATATATATATATATATATGGATGAGATATAACAGACAGTAATGCCAAGGAATGTACAGGGGAAGTTATTAAAACCAATGGAATGTAAATAAGAAGAAAGAAAAGTGGATGAAAAAATCACCTGCACAGAGGTCGAACGCGTAATTCGAAGGTCGTAGGTTCGATTCCTGCTCACAGTTGGTAATTTTTTCCTCCACTTTTCTTTCTTTTTATTTACATTCCATTGGTTTTTATAACTTCCCCTGTACATTCCTTGGCATTACGGTCTATTGTATCTCATTAATATTGTAATAAAACACAGAAAAACGAGCCCTTAGGTATACACTTCTTTCCCTTATATATATATATATATATATATATATAAATATATATATATATATATATATATATATATATATAGTACACGGGTCATTCGATATCAAGTGCATACGGCCAATTTTCGACCATTTCCGATCATTTTGAGACAAATCGAAAACGTATACGACTATGAGAAGCAGTTACAAAGGCGTAATAATTCACAGAACAATTTTGTGTTGTCCAGAGGGCGATTCCAGCTCTAGGCACCAAGTGAAATTGCGCCACGGTAAATTGTTCATGAGATATTACTTGTTTGAGTAATTAATACGAAACGATTTCTCATTATTCTCAAGGCACTGCTCTCTCGTGACGAAGACTGTTTAATCATTTTGACTTATTTTCTTTCTTTTTTGCTTCAAGAAAAGTTTCTAACATGCTGCATGATTAGCATTTTCTACAAAAAGCACACATATTTTCGCCAGTGATATGCTTACATTTTCTGTTGATTCAATCGATGTGTCCTCGCCCCAGCAGCAGTCTAGAACGCATCGAAGCACGCCCACGCTATGTGCGGCGTACTTGAAGAAGGGAAGCCCCCTTATTGCCCTTATTCTGCACGGTTTAGGAATGCGATCTTTCCTTTCAACATCTACCATGACGAACCAAAAAGTCCACCATTGGGTCAGACGTCTCTTTATTTTCTTCACACCGCTGAAGGGCAACATGGCAGTGGATAGCCTGCTAATAAAAAGTCCACAAGCAAGGTATGCGAAAGAGATACTCTGCTACCCTCCGTTGGTGTACATCTTCAAGTATAAATGACAAATTATTCGCAAGTAGTCGCTGCCACGGCTGGAATCTGACCCACGACATTCAAGCCCACAGCTGATCACCGTAACACACAGCTGCAACATCAGGTTGCTAATAAAAAATGGCTACTGAGGGCACGAAAACAAAAGTTTAGTGTAGCTAAAGTAGCCGTGGCACACACTGATTTTTTTCGTAGCCAGGCTAGGTCAAGTTCCAAATTTGGCTGTACACACTCTAAGAAGTAAACGATAAAAAGGGGTGTCGAGGTTGCTTCTATACAGAAGCCACCAACTTGCCTCACTCATTCCGCTATTTTTGGAGTAACTGCGAAAGCGTAACTCCGCTCTCGCTGTCACTCCTCAAAGGAGCAACAGTTACAAAAAGAAAAATCAGGTTTTGGTTGGCTCAACCAGCCTTTCGAAGTGCGTGCTGACATTTGATTAGATGATATAAAGCATCACATTCAGAAATAAATTTCGGAAAATTTGCAGTAAACACACGGGATTCCAACTATCACTACTTCAGCATGCGCGTATACACTAACCACTACACCACACTACGCTACGGCATCATCTGAAACAAACATGCTTCTGTAGGCATCAATAGGTTCTTTGCCAATAGCGCAAACATTCCTGCAGTTGCTCCAAAAAACGGGCGCTTTGCTCCACATGAATGAAAGTGCTCTCCTAGCCGTGCCATGTGCAGTCTATTGCGCACAATCAGTGTTTAGAAGAAGCAAGGCACCCTTATCAGGGGTAACTGTGCAGTTCCTCCACAAAAATTTTTATGGTGTACCAATGGCAACACTGCTGGAAGTATTCTGAAAATCTTCTAGGTCACTGATAAGTTTATCGTCGAAGCACTCAAAGGTCGTAAAAACGGTATACAGTCACGTCTATCCATATGCCGTCCCTCACGAAGTCGTGTGAGCACAAAATGGGTCATATTTTGCGCGCAGGTTACGCGTCTTTTAGTATCAGGTTACTCTCTTGTAGCAGGCAGGGAGGTTTTAAAAGAAGTTGCAACCTCCTTGGCTGCAGTGGCCATTGCAGATGAAATTTGCGGAAAAGTCTTGTATGTTAATCCTGAACATGGTTGCAGAAAGCGATAGGAATACATGTATCGCAGGCATACCATTTATTCATTGCCTCTCTTGCAGGCTAAAAAATTGCCCGCAGCTTCCCTCGGGGGAACACTGAGGAGGATGCGGAGCATATAATTGGTTAACGGGGTGTTAAAGTGCGACTTACTTGGGTCGATGGCTAAATTGGTTAACGTGGTTGTAGGAGGGGGTGTTAAATGAGTGAACACGTACACACGTATGCGAAAGGGCGGCGCTGGTTGAAGGGACGTCGATCATTGTGTTTGTGGATTCGTTGCAATTCATTTCACCGCGACCATGGACGTCGACGCGCCGTACAAACCAACCGACGAGCGGCAACTGAGCGAGCGAGCGCCGACCTTGAGTATATATACAGCGCGACGGCGCATGCGCTGTCAGCTGTCGAATGTTCTCGAAGGAGAAGCGCGCGTGGCACAGATGGTGGGCGACAGCGCGACGGCGCATGCGCGCGCGTCAGCTGTCGAATGTTCGAGAAGCGGTGCGGACGGCGCGGACGGCACACTACAAGGCGCGAGTATAAGATGCTTCCGCATCTAAAAAGTACACCAAGTAAATACAGCGCTAATGTTATTTTTTACAGCTGGCGATGACCTAAGTAAGATTTCTGCCACGTTGCAATGAAATAACCAGGGAGTAAAAGACAAGAAGCGGCTTTTGATTTGTTCTGTAACGCACACCAACAAATTCCCTGATTCCCGTACAAGTGTAGTTTATAAGGTCCCCATCAGCTGCAGCCGCTTCTACATTGGACAGATGGAAAGTTGCATTCACCCAAAATATTGGAATACAAAAGATTGCCAAAGTGGGGCGGGGAAGGCTTACTTTCTCAATTTTTTACGTTTTCGAGAATGTAAGTATACACGTCCTTATTCGATTAACTTGCGATGCGTTTTGTACCGGCATAGGAATGAGAAAATTTATGCGATGATTAGGGCAGTGCATATCGATAGTGGTAGCGCTTCTGTGAGCCAATCGTCGATTAACTAGGATAAAGATGGAATCAAACGCCTAAACAGTTGTCGTTCACGCAGATCCCCATGCATGCCACATTGATAGGTTTGCATATTGCATGAGAACGCGCAAACGAGTTATCGTGCCTCGTTACTTCTCCGCCATTCTACGCATCTCAAGCTGTTAGTAGGCACTTGTGGTGTCGTCATTAAGACGCCCTGTTTGTTAAGATTGAACAGTTTGGCACCCGCAAAATTTTCCGTCAAGGACAATGGCGTCACACTAGTCGTAAACAGCTGCACCGTTGAAATCATCCCAGAATTGATGAAGACCGGTGATATTTGCATATTGCCGTAACTGACACCTCCACGATTATTTCCTGCAGCGCTGCCAGAGGTAATTTGTGATTCAATTTTCGTGCTGCCCAGAGACTAAGCTTCAAGCTCGTCCAATTTTATTAACGCAAAAAATGCAAGCCTCACGATCAGCCGCGGAAGCCCATGATGCATCAATCACATCGAGTCCAGACACCAACGACAAGCAGCTTATTCCAGCATACGGAACTCAGAGCATCCAGACCACACAAGAACAAAAAAGGCGGCCCCAGTCTAGGGGGAGGTCGCGTTCCACAAGAGGTTCTGGACCAAAGGCCCACTCCCAATTACGGGGGAACTCGAGTTTTTAAGGTCATTATCTGGGTGAGGAGCAGCCTGGGCGGCACTTGAATGGCCAGCTGCCTGACGTCCAGTTCGAGATCATGGCTTCCAACCTGAGGAGGATGCCCGCTGTTGCACCAAAAGACAGCTGGGCTCAGCGAGTGCGCAATGACGCGGCAGAGGGTATGGTAGGTAAGCTGCCAGAGCATGATAGAATCGCACAGCTAGATCAAAAAAAAAAGCGCGAGGCGCGCAAAATCGAATGAGAGGCTATCAGCTGAGTTTAAAGAAATAAAAATATTCTCACTAAGCTAACCATCACGTAGTCTTCACAGCCAACGCCTTATCTAGTTGGTGTCCCTGTGGCTGAAAATGTGGGTGACTAGATACCACAAAAAAGGGCAGCCAAGCAGAACAAGTGGAAGCCAACCAAACGACCACGTCAGACATGAAAGAGTTTTTTGACACGCTCAGCAAGGTAGTACCCAATCTTAGCGATCAGATGGACAGGCTACAATGAAGTGTGGCGGCAGTGGAAGAGCATATGGCTTTGCGTATTACAAAGGTCGAAGCATATCTGCACAACACAGCAGTGCCTCCTCATGCGCCAAACTCACCTCTTTAGCCACCAATGCTAGTGGTACCGAACCTGTCAACAGGTGCAGCATCAGGCTCTGGCAGCCCATGTAATAACCATGATGGCAGTGCTAGGTGAATCATTCTGTATCTGGCAATGGAACTGTAGAGGTTACCCTAAAAAGAAGGCAACCCTACAGCAGTGTATCGGGAGCAGCCAAGAAAAGCCTGATAGTATATTGTTGCAAGAAACCCTTTCACCGCAAGCAACGCTGCCTGGATTCCGGCCAGTAATAGGGAGTACTGAAGGGACGGGAGTCTGAACCTTCGTACGCGATGAACTAACGCACGTAATCCACGACCTCAAGATAGAAAGAGGCCGGTTGGAACACGTTATGGTAGAGATCGAGCCGGGTACCAGCAGCCCTCAGAGCATAACATATATAGCAGTCCAAAGGACCAAAAGAAAGGGTTCAAGACGGTCCTAAAGAAAGCTGTTACTATCGCCGGGGAATGTCCACTCGTCATAGCAGGTGGTTTCAATGCCCCTCATCATACATGGGGTACAAGTACAACACTGAAATGAAAATCGACTTTGACAAACTGCCAGTGAACTTGATCTCTCCATAATCATGGACCCCTGCCTACCAACAAGGCTTGGTACATCCTGCTGCAGAGATTCAAAGCCAGTGCATACATTTGTAGGAAACATCAAAAACGCCCAGTGGATGAACCTTGCGTTAGACCTTGGGAGTGACCGCTGCAATCTGGCCACTACCTTCTCCGTGGAGTGTAAAAAGCACAGAAAATTCCACTTCACAAACTGGGATAAATTCAGGAATTTAAAATAGGAAAGGAAACAATATGGCCACAGACCAAGTTTGGAGCAGTGGGTCAAACAGATTAAAGGTACATCAAATCCGTCTTCTCAACCAATACCACAAATTTCCCGGTTGAAAGAATGGATGGCCGGCTCGCTCGTCTTCTTGAAGCAAAGCAAGCACTACTGATCCATTGGAAGGGTCAGCACCTGAACCGAAAGCTGAGGAAGAAGATAGCTGAGGTAAACAGAAGAGTCGAGGAACATTGTCGCTCACTATCTAGGCAGCAATGTGATGAAATCTGCAACTCTTCCGATGATCAGATGCGCGATGGAAAGACATGAAATATATTAAAACATATCCTCAACGAAAACACCACCAAAAGAAATAAAAAATGTTATTTCTCGAATTTTGCGCAAAGAGAAAGGGCTCTCTACAGAAAAGCAAGTCGTGAAGTGGCTCGTGCATAAGTACCTCCCAATCAAAAGGGGATTGGTCGCACCAATAGGCAGTAACATAGCAGGCCCAATTCAGGTCTTGTATGCGACATCAACATCGAGGAGATCAGGAGAGCCTTGCATGATCTCAACGGCAGGTCGGTGCCTGATCCGGACGGTATATAAAACAAGGCCCTTCGTAACATTGATGACGATTCGATTGAGACCGTGAAGGGTATGACCAATACAGCGTGGAGAAAAGGCAGGGTGACAGATCAGTGGAACCTGGCCAACACGATCCTTATTCCTAACCAAGGAAAGCCCCCTAATTTGGACGACATGAGGCCAATATCTATGACATCATGTATCGGCAAGGTTGCAGAACACGATGTACTGCACAGGAAAAACAAGTGCATGGAAGATAAGGACATCTATACACACAATATGGTTTCATTCAGGGCAGGACTATCCACACAAGACGCAATGAGAGGCTTATCAACCATCAGGTCATCAAGAAAACCAGAGATGTGAAAGCCATTCTGTGTCTAGATCTAGAGAAAGCGTTTGGCAACATCTACCACTCATTCATACTCCAAGCAGATTCCGAGTTTGGTCTGAGGAAGCCTTCTGTTACTACGTATGGTCCCTTCTTACAGACCGGAAAGCCGTGATGATGATTGCAGATATTGAGACCGCAGCAATCGAAGTAGAAGCGAGGGGAACTCCGTAAGGGGCAGAGATTTCACCTCTGCTGTTCAACATTGCCTTGATTTTACTGACAAAGAAATTATCGAGCATCGAAGGATTGAAGCACAGCATCTATCCAGATGACATTACCATATGGGGCCCAGAGGGAAGTGAGGAGCAGATTAAGAGTGCCCTGTGAGAGGCGATTGACACCCTGGAGGAGTACCTTCGTCCCATTAGGATCACGTGCTCCTCGAGCAAGTCGGAACTTTTAATGTATCGGACTACACGCCAGGGACCAAAGCCCACTGGATGGAAGCCGTTAAACCAGATAGATATCCACCTCCGTACAAATCAAGGGGATGCCATCCAGTGGGTTGACTCCATCAAAGTCCTGGGCATGTTTATAGATTCTACCGGCACTTACAGCAAACCTATAGCCAAGTTAACTTGGAAAACAGACAGTGTGGTGCACCTCTTACGCGGAGTGGCCAACAAAAGAACTGGGATCAAGGAAGACACCCTCATCCGGTTGATCCATCCGTTTGCTCTAAGCCACTTCACGTTCGAGCCAGCAATGCACAACTGGTCAAGAGTAAATACGAGAAACTGAATATGCTCCTCAGGAAAGTTTTCAAAAAGATCCTGGGCCTACCTATACATACCAGCACCGAGCGTCTACTTGAGCTTGCCATTAACAACACGTTCGAAGAAATAGCAGAAGCCCAAGAGAGAGCAGAGTTGCAAGGTTATCTACAACAAGGTCGGGGAGAATGTTTCTGCAGGAGCTGAGCCAACACCCAATGGCGATTACACGCAAATACATTGATATCCCCGACAATATCAGGGAGTATATCACGGTATCTCCTATACCACAATACATGCTTCCAGAACACGACATCGGAAAAGGAGCAGCGAGGGCCAGGACTATACTTCGTCTAGTCTCAAACGAGGAACGAGGGGTCGTATTTGTTGGCGTGGCTTCCTACGTCAGTGGGAAAGCTTTTGTGGCAGTGGTGGTCGATGGGGCTGGTCGTGTCTCCGCAAGGGTCAGGACGAAAGACGCAATAATGGCGGAACAGGTGGCCATCGCTTTGGCACGCAAGATGGATAACATTGAAGTCGTCTACAGTGATTCCATGGCAGCACTATGGGCCTTCGCAAAAAGGACGGTCTCAGTACAAACGCTGAGAATGCTATATGGCAAGGACATAACGCATCATCTTCGGAGTTGGTTCCTAGCTCACCTTGGACAAATTAAAGAACCCCCTCCTAATCTCAATGAAGCAGCACACGAGGCGGGGCGAGACCTCTCCAACTGCGCCTCCCCTGGCGCGCGTTCTACCACTGAAGGCGATAACGGGGAAAATCTTACAACATATAACAAGCTCACAAAACATTTCTACCTGTCTAGAAGGATTTTCCTTCCACCTCACATAAATCTAACTCGGTTCAAGCACTTGCATTAAGGCTTTTGCAAAGGCGGATATACCCTACTTTGAAAATGTTGCACATCGTGCACCCCGATTTATATATACACTTCTAATCTGTGCTCACATTTCGGGGAAATAGCTTCATTAGAACATACGCTCTGGCAGTGTATCAAATTTGCTCATTTATCGAACATCACCTCTGCCAGATGGGAGGCGGCGGTCCGCCACTCGTTTTTGGCAGATGAGCTCTGGGTTGTCCACCAAGCCGGCGAGCGGCTAAGGAGCTCGGCATCTGGGTCCCAACGTGGGAGTGGCCCGCAACAAAGTGATCTGTGTTTTGGAGGACCAAATAAAAATTTATTCACTCCAATCCAATTGTGAAAGCAGGTACGCCAGCTTTGCCCTAACAAAAACGCTTTTACACGCGTGCTTGAAGTTAGCACGAAGGCCTGAAATTAAGCCATCTGACTTGCCTGTATTGCTACTCACGCTTTCAAATGTGAAGCATTTTTAGCGAGCTTCGGTGACTTTGAGCCTATCTATCTATCTATCTATCTATCTATCTATCTATCTATCTATCTATCTATCTATCTATCTATCTATCTATCTGTCTGTCTGTCTGTCTGTCTGTCTGTCTGTCTGTCTGTCTGTCTGTCTGTCTGTCTGTCTGTCTGTCTGTCTGTCTGTCTGTCTGTCTGTCTGTCTGTCTGTCTGTCTGTCTGTCTGTCTGTCTGTCTATGTCCCGCCTACAGCTTTTAGCTCTCCTGGCCGGTTTAATATGGTATCAATACTAAGAGTGGTATGACATATTATGACTGTATGAAAAACATATTTGTCAATGAATAACATGAAAATCAATATATGTAAGTCCATGAATGTCATGATTTACATTTGATGGTCCTGCAGCTCTTGCGGTGGCTTCGTTCACATGGCATGTTGCAGTACTGGTATGGTATGAGATGATTGCATGGCGAACACAAGCGACAGACACCAACATGAAAACCATGACATGCGTGTCATGTAACAACAAGTTTACTTGTCATGCTCATGATGCTCTCGTGGTCGTTTCGCTAGTGTCACATATACCAAATTTGGTATTACGCTACTTAAATGGATGATGAAGGTATGTGTCACAGAACGAGCGCTAAAAAAGAGCGCGCCGCCAAATCCTTGCGACAACGGGCGGCAGAAACGCCGCGAGGTAAAAAGAAAAAAAAAGAAAGCAAACATCCAAGGCTCCCGGGCGCGTGCTCTCCCCGCAGAAGCACGGCTTCGCAGACGAACCTCCTCACCCCACAGCGGCGGCCGGGCAAGCGCTCGACTTTTCTAGAACGAAGGAGGCGGGGTCAGACCGAGTGAATCATCTTCCGGAGAGGGCAGTCGAACCGTCTCGTGCCTCTCCCCAGCCTTCGCTGCGCGTCGCGCCGACGAAATGAGGAGAACGTTCTGGAAGGTGGCGCGGAAAGTATTTAATCGAGCGGCCGAGACGAGAAATCAGGAGAAGACGGAAAGTTAGCGCCGGAGCGCGTAGGAATTCCGCCGTGTAGTCGGCGAAGGTTCTGCCCGTAGTGGCAGAACAGGAGGAGATGGAAGTGAGCGCCAGAGCGCGTAAGGATTCCGCCGTGTAGTCGGCGAAGGTTTTTGGTCCGTAGGGACGGCTCGAGCTACAGGCAAGAGCATGGGTTTACCGCTATCGAGCGAAGACGCGGGCAACAGCTGCGTGTGTGAAGCCGACGGATTTCCGGCGAAGAAGCTTGAAGCTTGGAGAGTGGCCATTTGAGGACGCGAGGTTTCCTGGAAGAGAAACTTCGAGAGCTACGGAACGACAACAACGCTGGACTTTGAGTGAGTGATTCTCGGAAGAGTATCATTCAGACTTTTGTTCCAAGGACTTTGGACTGAATAGGTTTTCTATCGCTTTAGTCCTTAAGTGTCTTGGTTGTTCATTGCATGCGACTGCATTGTAGTGCGTATTGTTGTCCGTGTCCGTTGTTTCAAGTGTGGCTGATTGTATTGTGTAGTACGTTGATTGATTGGTTTGATTGGTGACATATTGTGTGTAACTAGTGTGGAGTGTGCATTTTTGTGTATTATTTTCGATCTGCCATTATTCAGAATATAATTTGTTTGTTTATCAACTCTCGGCTCTGACTTGTTCTTTGGGCCACAGCCGGCGTCCGCTGGCGCACCAATAAGGACCACTTCTAAATTGTCCACGCTTTCGTGGTGTGGTTCGGGGGGCCGATACTTCGGCTCTTGGATTTAGCCCGGCGATCGCCTCCCTAATAAACGGGACCGGTGTGACAGTATGTAACTGGTGCAAACATGATAATTATGAGTTGCGTGTCATGTAACAACATAACTACATGCCACCCTCATGATGCGCTTGCGGCTGTTTCGCTAGCTTCAATTATACCAAATTTTGTATTACGGGACGTCAATGAATGACGAAGGTGTGATGCTGGTTCAAACATGAGAAACATAAGATGCGTATCATATAACAACATGACTACATGCTACACTAATGATGCGCTCGCGGCCCTTGCGCTAACTTCATATGTACCAAACTCGGTATTACGCGACGTGAACAGACCACATAGGTAAATGACACATCCAACCATGATAACCATGACATGCGTGTCACGTAACAGCATGACTACATGCCGCACTCATAATGCGCTCAGGGCCGTTGCGCTAGCTTCACGTATACCAAACTTGGTATTACGTGACGCCAAAGGTTGACGAAGGTATGTGATTGGTGCAAACATAATAATCATGAGATGCATGTCATGTAAGAACATGACTACATGCCACAGACAAGGCGCCAATACATTTCGACATGACGCGGTGCGCGTGCTCGCCGGCGTGCACGCCGGTGTTCTTTCACGCCGGCGTTGCCACGCTAGGCGCCGGTCCTGCCATATACTCACTGGCGTGCCGGGCTGTGTTGGATTGACGCAAGCACGTTTCAGCGCTTCCGGCATCCTTTGTCACGAATAAAGGGGGACGCAGTGTAGTCAGATTGATTGATATGTGGGGTTTAACATCCCAAAACCACCATAAGATTATGAGAGACGCCGTAGTGGAGGGCACCGGAAATTTAGACCACCTGGGGTTCTTTAACATGCACCCAAATCTGTGCACACGGACCTACAACATTTCCGCCCCCATCGGAAACGCAGTGAAGTCTGGGTAACGCATCGACATGAAGTAATGTTACCCTAAGGCATCGGTGCGAAATTCGGCATGTCACCTTTCGCGCTGGCTGCCATCGGGCCGTGCTGACGGATGCTAGTCACGCCTGGCGTCCGACTGTGCTTGCGTTTTGCTAGCGTAGCATCGCTGTGCGCGAAGTGCCAGCGCGTCAACGCTACATTGGATTATATTGGGCCCTTCATGATGCACTCGCGGCCGTTTTGCTACCTCCTTAAATACCAAACTGGGTGTTGCGTGACGTCAATGGATGACAAAATATATGACTGGTGCCAACATGATAATCCTTACACGCGGTCTTGTAAGAACATGACAACATACCACGCCCATAGTGTTCTAGCGGTAATTTCGCTAGCTCCACATGTACTAAATTTGGTATTCTGATAAACCTGGACAAATTTAAGAACCAGCATATGCATTGCTCTGCCCTTGCGTTTCAGATTTAACATTAAGATGTAGTGAATTTTTCTTTACAACATTTCAAAACAAACATTTTTGTTTTTCCCTCGAAAGTAGGCAATATTTTTTATAGAAATAACAGCACAGTATTAAGTGAAAAAAAATGGCAGCATATCCACGGAGTGAATGATGGAGAGTGGGGCGAAGCATTCGTCCGTCCATGCGTCCGTCTGTGTGACCGTCCCTGCGTCTGTTTGTGCGCCCGTCCCTGCGTTCTTTCATGCATCCGCCCCTGCGTCCGTTCATGCGTCCATCCATGCATCTGTTTGTGTGTCCGTTCGTTCATCTATTCAACACTCCAAGTCCCACCATCTCGCAACTTTTTATCATATATTCCCCATATAGAAGCACCGCCATCCAGCGGACATTCCAAGGACTAAACGAGAGGTGGCACACGCACATTTTCTTACGGCCTGCGCTTTGCGTCCACTTCCCACCTTTAACCACCTCGAGTTCATGGTATATTCTAGTTCACTGTATTCATATATATATATATATATATATATATATATATATATATATATATATATATATTATATATATAAATATATATATATGTATATGTGAAAGTAGATGCGCTTTCACATAACAACTGTTTATTGTGCCGACGTTTCGACAGGAACCCTGTCTTTTTCAAGGCATAATACTATTTACACATGTTCCGTGCCTTTTTATATCCTGTCGAGACAGGTGGGGAGGGGTCAATTGAGAGAAAGAGAGAGAAAAAAAAAGAAGAAACAGCAAAACCGGAGGACAAACATTAAATAAAATATAGAAAATCTAGGAGAAGAAGCAAGACCGACACGGCGTAATTAGAAAGGAGCAGCATTTCAACAGAGTAGAATATCGATGGCGGTGCCTCATTCACCGGCTTTTTCGCTCCTCCCGACGCCACCAGCACGCACTTAAAGCGCTTAAGCCCTCCCCATTATCTTGTCATACACTCCAAAGAGGAACGAGCCGCCAGCTTTTTCGTGCATGCGCGCATGTCTTCCCAGTGAGCCGCAACTGTGTGGTGACTGTCTCGGATGTCGTACAATCTCCCCCCCTCCCCCCCCTGTTTTTTTTCCTTCTTTAATTTTTAACGCACATTCTGTTCCTTCACTGACAAGGAGCCCATGCATATAATGAATATCGATGGCGGTGCCTCATTCACCGGCTTTTTCGCTCCTCCCGACGCCACCAGCACGCACTTAAAGCGCTTAAGCCCTCCCCATAAACTTGTCATACACTTCAAAGAGGAACGAGCCGCCAGCGGACTACACCGAAAGGTGAAATACAAAAACGGCGGCTCCCTGCCCACTTCGGGAAGTGTGGGTGCGGGGGAGGTATTGTTGACAATGATGACATTCCTCATCTACCACTGCCCTACTCTGTTGAAATGCTGCCCCTTTCTAATTACGCCGTGTCGGTCTTGCTTCGTCTCCTAGATTTTCTATATTTTATTTAATGTTTGTCCTCCGGTTTCGCTGTTTCTTCTTTTTTTTTCTTTCTCTCTCTCTCAATTGACCCCTCCCCACCTGTCTCGACAGGATATAAAAAGGCACGGAACATGTGTAAATAGTATTATGCCTTGAAAAAGACAGGGTTCCTGTCGAAACGTCGGCACAATAAACAGTTGTTATGTGAAAGCGCATCTACTTTCATATTTATAACCTTGCGGCAACCGAAGTTATTCTTCTGCATATAAGCCTTATATATATATATATATATATATATATATATATATATATATATATATATATATTCCAGGCAGTGCCGATTGGTACTAGAGGCTTTTTACAACGCGTGTGCCAAATGTTACGATGTTACGCAGCACGCAGTCTGGAATTCACAATAAATGATCAAATTCAGCTCAAAATTACTTTTTCTTCTCTCGACAAATCACGCAATGTGTGTGTTTTCTGGGCATAAAATTGGACCCTCATTTAAAGTTCACCAATCATATTCTTTACGTCAAACAAAAAACAGCATTTGGTATAAGATCACTCATCAAATCTCGTCCCCTTTTTTCACTTGAAGCCTTATTGTCTTTATACTTTGCCTTCATACATAGTCACATCACCTATGGCATTACATCATGGGGAAATACATATAACATTCATATTTCGTCTGTACAGCACATTCAGAATCAGGCCATTCGCATTATTACCAACAGTTCATCTTATTCTAATGCTACCCCACTCTTTCAGGCTAACTGTATTCTTACTGTGTCTGGCTTATTTACATTTCACTTAATCACATTGTTATATAAACAACTTAACAAACAGCTTGTGTTTGATTTAATCGATACTAGTTTACTCACTAACACCAATAGCACTAGATTCGCCCACAGTCACAACTTCCTTTTACCTAAATGTAACACCAATTATGACAAAATGACGTCCGCCTTCGCGGTCATTAAATTGTGGAATAACCTGCCCTATACACTAAAATGATCATCATCTTTTCATGCATTCAAACGTAATCTTAAAAACTTCATCTTGCATAACTAGGTTGACAACGATGATTACTTAACGATTCTTGGTATCCAGGGCATGAAATGGGAAAGTCTTTGCAAATTTACGTTATTGCTTTATGGCGTGATTATGTTTTACTTATATAACTTATTACTATTGTTCTTGTGTCGCATTCTGACTGCCTGTTTTGTTTAATTTATATTATTTTATGCAAGTTCACTGTTTATTTTTCTTTGTGTTGCGTATTTTACGTGCTGTTATAATTAATCATTTTATTGTTATATTTAACCGAGGGTCCCCCTGCAGTCGCTGGACTTTGGGACCCTCGTCTGCATACTACATTCTACGAATTTTGTATTTTGAATGAATGAATAAACTGAACTTAAACTGAACTGAACTGAACCCCGAAAATAACTCATAGTAAACCCATCTATCTGCCATTGGCTGATTTGAACATGGCGCGCTCGATTGTAACCGAGACTGCCGTGGACACCGCATTGACCAACAACGGGAAGACGCACACTTTCTTTATTCGTTCGGTCATATATATATATATATATATATATATATATATATACATTTTTCTGCATTGCACGCATGCGCGAGGCACTGCCTCAGCAGGGGTGGCATGACAACAAGGTAACAAAATCGCACAAGCACGATTAGCCACATCTCCCCTTTTAAGACATATCAACTTTCAATAACTGGAAAAGAAAAATATGGTAACAGCAACCATCTCGCGTAACATTAACAAATACTGAACCGAGTTGAAACCACCAAAACACAGTCAAAAGAAACATACTGCACTACATTCAAAATTCCTTAACGGTCTGGTTTTTTTACAGTCCTACCGAATAGCGTGACATGTTCGCCTGGACGCCGCGGCGACGACAGGTTACTGCGATCTTCTGGGCCCGTACCTTGGAAGTCTAGGGAGTTTGGCTGCTCGCTAGTTTCTGGGTTTTCCGGGCTAGGAGGAAACTCGTACGACTCGTCGTAGGTGTCTGGAACTCTGCTTAGAGTTTGTGTGACTAGCATTTTCCTGTTGCGTTCTATCTGAACGCTGTTCTCCATGTCGACGACATACGACCACGGCAATCTAGCCCGCTGACAGATGACGCCTTTCTGTCTGAAGTCCTTGACCCAGACAGTGTCCCCAGGTTCCAATAGGCCAAGGTGGCGGGCAGCGTGGCGGTGATGATAATTTTGCCTTTGTTGGTCCCGGACAACCACATTCTTTTCCCGCACCTCTTTCAGGTTCAGCACCTTCGGTGTCGAATTGTTTGGGTGGAGAGGCATGGTAGTTCGAAGCCGCCACCCCATGAGCAGTTCCAGTGGTGTTTTGCCTAGTGTTCACGGGGTGTCCCTGTAGGCTAACAGAGCCAAATAGGGATCATGAGACTTCAGCAGTAGGCCCTTCATCGTTTTCACCATTCGTTCAACCTCACCGTTTGCCTTCGGGTACCTAAGGCTACATATGTCGCACTTTGGAATCCATACGCCTTTGCAAACGCCTTAAATTCCTCGCTCACAAATTAAGCATCGTTATCTGTCACCAGCAATTCCAGCATACCATGCCTAGCAAAGACGTATTTGATATGATAACAATACTATTGCTTGTAAGAGATGTCAGCTAAAATAGCTCTGGAAAACGAGATAGATAGTCCACCAAAAGCAAATAGTTACAGCCATTGAGTTGGAAGATATCGACTGCGACCCTTTTCCATAGTCGACTAGGTGTCTGCGTTGGGATGATTGGTTCCCTTGGCTGCTCTCGAAATTGTGAGCAGACACGGCAGTTGATAACAAATGAAGCAAGCCGAGATCTTAGGCCCGGACACCAAACAGATTCCCGTGCTATCACCCTGCATCTCACGGTATCCTGATGGCCCCCGTGAAGTAGACTTAACATTTTTTCTGAAACGAGTGCGGCAAAACGAGGCGAGTGTCATGCATGAGAACACCTTTATACACGCTCAATATTGCGCGACTATGCCAATATGGCCAAATTATGCTTGACAGCGAAGCTGAGCCCGACCATCCCTTACGAAGGTAATGGCACAAAGTACGGCAGGTCTCGTTCTACGCCTGCTTTTCGCCCACCACTCAAAATTGATCCCAATCACTCAACTCCGACAACACACCCGAGAGAAACGGGTTGATCGCGTCAATCGAAAAGAGGTCCTTGTTATTTTTTTTCGCGCTGCTGCTCTAGAAATTGCGTGAGCAATTTTCAATATTTTTCCCGGAACATATTCCACCTCAAAGCTGAATCGCATCAGACACATTCGAAACTGTTGAATGCGCGGTGGTAGCAAATCTATCGCGGTCTTTCCTTGTAGTGTCACTAGTGGTTTGTGATGTGTTTCTAGCATGACCATAGTTATAGCGCTAGAACAAGACGACGACACAGAGACAAGAAGGACACGAAAGACACAAGAGCGTCCTTCTTGTCTCTGTGTCGTCGTTTTGTTCTCGTGCTATAACTATCGTCATGCCATACCAACTAGCCCAAGCTGCCACACTTCTAGGCGTTCCTAGCGTTACCTGCTGCCCAGGCGCGTAACTTTCAAGACGTTCTGCGGCCCACGTTAGAGCTAGGATCTCCTGTTCAATATGCGCATTTCTGTTGGGGTTAGCGATCTGGAAACAAGCACAACCGGTTTTCACTCTTTGTTTGCTTGTACCTAAAGCAGAAGAGCCCCTGAACCGTACGAGAACGCGTCTGCAGAAAGAATAGTTTGATTACGTGAATAAAACTTTGCCATACACGTATCTGAACAAATAGTACGTTTTACGCTTTCAAAAGCCATCTGCTGAGGCGTACCCCAAACCGACTCTTTGTTCCCTTGGAGCAGCTGACGTAATGGCACGGTCTTATCTGCCAAGTCTGGAATAAACCGTTAGCAGTGATTAGTGAAACCAAGAAACCTGCGTATGTCACCGACTTTTTCCGGTGGCTTCTTATTTGTAATCGCCTAACTTAAGCTGGGTTTAGCCTTATGACTTTTTTGCTCACTAGGCATCCCAAAAAACAAAGCTGTCTTGCATTGAACTGACACTCTTCTTGATTTAAAGTTACGCCGGGTTCTGCTAAGCGGTTTCAAACTTGGAACAACCACTCATCATGCTCTTTCTGAGAGGCGCCAACTACCAGTACATTGTTAATGAGGTTTACAACTCTCATGAACGATTTCACACCTTTGTCTTTGAAAATATTCCGGGCAGTTGTTATCCCAAACGGCAAACGCTCAAAGCAGTATTGGCAAAAAGGAGTAATAAATGTCTGTAGCTGACAGTTTTTGCTTAGCTTCACTTGATGGAATCCCGAGTGCGCGTCAAGTTTCGAAAACACCGCTGTTCCGCTGAGCAGCCCCAGTGTCTCGTCAACAGTAGGAAGCATGAACCTCTCACGTTTCACACTTTTATTCAGCTGGGCTTGATCAACGCCTATTCTAACTTGCCCGGAAGGCTTCAAAACGGCCACTATGCCAGCACGCCACTCGGTCGCCCCGTTCACTTTACGGATGTCTCCCTTTCTTTCCATGATCTCTAACTCGCATTTCACACCGCCCTTTAGCGGGATGCGTATACCACTAGTGGTGTGAATGGCATAGGGCACTGCGTCGTCTGTTAGACTAATACAGTATTTTCCTTTCATGGTGCACACACCTCGGAATATAGGAGGAAAGCGCGCTTGTACGGCTTGATGAACCGAAGCTTCATCCACGAATTTCACAATGCCTAAAGCCTCTATTTCTGGTACGCCCAGAATGACATTATTCGCTTAGTCAATCACAAAACCATCCTACCTAATCACACATCGTTTCCACATAGTGTTAGCAGTGAACTCTCCTTTTAGATCTAACACTTCACTACCTGGCTCCTTCAAAGTTACGCTAGGATGATCTAGATCTTTGGGTAGCATCGGGAAGGAGGCAGGGACAATGTTTACTTCTCTTTCCATGCCAACTTTGGCCGATACCGTCACCCCGTTAAATGCGACCTTAACAAAGTGAACTCTTGTACCCGCACCAGCCAAAGTCCCCACAAGGTAAGTTACACACTTTCAGTTCAACTGATATGTGGGGTTTAACGTCCCAAAACCACCATATGATTATGAGAGACGCCGTAGTGGAGGGCTTCGGACATGTCTACCACCTGGGGTTCTTTAATATCCACCCGAATTTGAGCACACGGGCATACAACATTGGCGCCTCCATCGGAAACGCAGCCGCCGCAGCTGGGATTTGAACCCGCGACCTGTGGGTCAGCATCCGAGTACCTTAGCCACTAGACTACCGCGGCGGGGCACTTTTGGTTGAACTGCTCATTCAGAGTATCGTTCCGGTGCACAGGGCCCGGGCCTACCTCGGATGTCCTTGCTTCCGCGCTTGTGAAGTCCTGCTTTTGTGGGCACACCGCGGCGAAATTTCCCCGTCGTTGGCACGTGTAGCAGACTGCCCCCTTTGCTTGATGACGTCGAATGATGGGCCCTGCCACACACTGAACACTTTTTCGCGACTTGCTTGCCCCGTTGGTACTCCGAACGCTGCTGGGCTTCTCGTCAATGAACAGCGTCGACCTGAATTCTGGTTGGCTGGTGATACTGACTCCTGTAAAGTTCATGTTTTTGTTGCCGTACGGCTTCCTTCATTCTTACTCTTGTCAGTGCTGTTTTCAGAGTCAGTGTGGCGTCCATTTGAAGGGCTTTGGACAGCTTTGTTTTCCGTAGTCCGACTACGACGCCGTCAAGAATCATTCTGTCTTTCATCACGCCCTAGTCACATTTATCTGCCAGTTTATGTAGCGCCATTACATATTGGTCAACCGATTCACCTGCAGCTTGGTGACGACGATGGAAACCCGCCCTTTCGTAGACCAAACTCCTTGTGGCAATGAAGTACGCGTCGAACCGTTTTTCCACCACTTCATAATTCTTTCGCTGTTCTTCCGATAATTCGAAGGTGCGGAATAAGTTGCGATCCTCTCTCCCTATTGTATAGAGCAGCGCACGTACCGGGGCCTCCTGAGGTCACTCGGTAAGGCCCGACGTAAATCGATAATCGAATTCTTCAATCCACTCCGGCACTCTGACGCCCTGTTAGAGTTGAAGCTCGTTGGTGGCTGTACCAGAAAGAGCTGGCAGGAAACAGCGTTTTCTTCACATGCCTTGACTCGAAGTTCTTGTCCCGCTATCCTGCCCTAGCCCATGGTGAAGTAGCCGGCGCCACGCATTGTCACTAACGTCTCCTTACATACATTAATTAAAAAAAAGTCGTGGCATCTCTGCTTACATCGCTCGTGGTTCCGAAGTACATCCGCGTCCTAGTTCTGACACTATGTCGTAATTACGCGAAAAACGACACCGCACTGAACACGAATGGGAAGACGCCCCTTTTCTTTGTTCGTTCGGTTCAGACATGTGTCTGTATTGCGCGCATGCGCATGGCACTGCCCCAGCAGGGGTGACATGACAAGACGGTAACAAGATCACTTAAGAACAATTACGCCACATTACCCACGCGTGCGCGCACAAGCACACTGAGAAAACCACGCATTAGAATAAAAAAAAAGAAAAAAGTGCTGAAGGTTGCGAAGCGTGGGACGTTTTTCTTACTGCCTACTATCCTCCCAGCTTAGCATTCAGCGCTTTCGTTGGGACTAGAGAAGACAGATTGCATTCGCAGCATACGACAAATCTTCGTAACTCCAATCGCACTTGGCTGATTTAAAAAATTTTTTGCGCCGTTTAATTCGTGAGGTACTAAGCTCTTCCAAAAAGTTCATTCCATGGTTAATTGAAAAAGTGTTTCAGGGCCCCTTTAAGTTTCAGATTCGAATTTCTCCCCATCATATCCGCGCGTGACGTAGGAAATTCCGTAATGTACAATCGTAATTTCGAGACATTGGCTCAATCAGGTCTTCTGAAAGTTCGCATGCTAAGTCTATGGCTTTCAGCGACGAAAATATACTTCATTTTTTTTTACTAGAAGGCACATAAGACCCAGCAGACGTCCTCAAAATTTGACTCGTCAGAGAGTCTGGTACAGGAAGCTCAATGTGGCGTCTTTGCCCACAGTATATTTTAGCACGTTTTTTTTCGCTTTAAAAAGTCGTGTCTTTAGGAGTGTATTGGGACTTGTGAAATTGTACTTTACTTATACGTGGAGAAGCGTTTTGCTCTTCAGCGTCTTAAGTAACGAGCTGCCTCTATATCTCTGAGGCTATAGTTCTCCCGCCGCGTTGGTCTAGTGGCTAAGGTACTACTCGGCTGCTGACCCACCGGTCGCGGAATGGGTTCCCGGCTGCGGCGGCTCGGCGGCTGCATTTCCGATGGATGCAGAAATTTTGTAGGGCTGTTTGCTCAGATTTGGGTGCACGTTATTTTTCTGAAAAGCGTGGTATCTGCCAAACTCTTGCAAAGAATTTCGTGGCAATTGTTCACGCAGTGGCTTACTACAATGAGGATTCATGCCTGAAGTGGGTATGAGCCACAGTTTCTAGGTGAACAAGAACAAACTTTTGTGATTAGTTGGAGCATGAGACGACCCACTAGTTACGCTATTCGCATTGCGTGACGACTGGTTGTTCTTTCGCTGTTTACACACTTTATAAGTCGTAATAACGCGAATGCTTTTCCGACATCAAGCCTGCCTAAGGCAAGTGTGCCATCAAGATCCAAGCAATGGCGTGGCTCTGTGGTAGAATACTGGGCTGGTACCCTGCAGACCCGGCTTGAAGCCTAACTGTGTCATTTTCTCTAGTTTTATTTTTTCATTTCGTGCAATCTACTTAAGAACACCAGTGCCGGCGGCGGACAACTACGGTGGTGCGTGACCCGAGTTGTGATCTCAAAATAGCTTTCACAGTGAAATGTTCAAAACGGCACGGCCGCCGGTCCAACGTTTCAACGGCATGACCAGTGGGTCAAGGTGCCGTTTTCTAGGATGACGAACCAATTGACCAGCTCAGTCGTACATGAAACTGCCCATGGGCAAGTTTGCGTCACGGCGCATAAAAGGAATCGGTGAGGCCACGCCTACTCTTTTTCTTTTCATGATAGTGCAAAGGAATATTCCTCAATGGGAGCCGTTGGTCGCCTAAGTTCAGGGAGTCGTCGTGATGTGACGCTATACATGAATAAAGGGGTGCTTCCCTCAAAAGTGCCCCGGAGCGCTTTCCAATGTAGATGTGTCTTTACCCTCCAATATCATACGCCTGTCTGGATTGTTACTTCGTGCTCTTTTTTTTTGCTTGATGCTACACCACCGCTACTTCACAAAGCTCTTACCTTAAGTCAGCACATGCAACGGGGCTGCAGTGACGCTTCCCCATTGCTTGCTCACGAGGCACGACAAATGGCGACATGCTATTTCAAAACACCGCGCCGTTACAGAGCTGGCGTAAGCGCCAACATCGCAAACACGGTCAACACAAGACGTCGCCCAACAGATCTACACACAACTGAACAAAAACTTACTTCATATAATTGCAGTCATGAGGGAATACATGATGTGTTTTCTGCCTCACGACCGCTAAACACGCGCAAAGGTGAAGAGCGAGAACAGGAAAGAGCAGGAGGAGAGGGTGTTCAAAGCCTGGATCGTGCGCATCTGGCTGACTTTGAAAGAATAGAGAGGCTCTGGTCAGACGAAGGAAAGAGTTACGGGAATAGTTTTCCGAAATAAAAGGTTTTGCGAATATCACTGCGCAGCGCAATGATATTCGGAAAAGCTAATTGCCATCGCCGCGGATGATCTACCAATTGGTGAGCTTGTTTGGGTGGTATAAAACGTCAGAGTTTGTTTACACTGGCCCTTAACACAGCTGCACTACTCTAAGCAGCAGAAATATTATGAAGACCGCCACTGCTAGTTACAATTAATGTGACCTACGCGATTAGCTACAGCAGCGCTGCCGGAGTTATTCGCCGACATCACATCATAACGCTAGCACCCGTTTATTTGCAGGCGAAGAAGCGATCAAAAAAAGCTGCAAGCCTTGGGAGACATTCGGCTGCATCAGCCGAACTCCAGGATGTGGTGAAAATAATTGCGGCGGCGGAAAAAGACCAACTATATGCGCTGCAAGCTGTGGAATCGGATGTTGGTGTAGGGGCAGCTTGTACCGCCGAAAACGGGACAACAAGTGTGTCCCAATACACGAGTGTGCGCTGTGAGGCCTTTCGTTTAGCATGGTATGTCTGCGAAAATTTAGTATTTTGTAAAGACGACCAATAAAAAAATCCTTCTGCAGAAACCATTCAAGTTGATTTTTATTGTTTGTATGTAGCCAGTCAGTCTCCGTGTGCGTGAGCTGCTGAGAATGTGTTCGCGGGCAGCAGCTCGCAGTGTTTCTCAGTTCTTAGGCCATTTAGGACACGAATCAGTAGAGCCGACACGCAGGGGGTTGTTGGGAAAGGAAAACAGGAGAGATTTTTCCCGTTATCATGGCTTAGAGAGTTTGTGTCGGGGAAGCGAACTAAAGCAGCGGATTTTAAGATGGTCAGGCTAGAGCCGCGGTCCGGGCCATTTGGCCAAGGCGAATAAAAAGCAGCAGCGGATTATCGGGTTACGTCCATCGTTGAAATTAGTCAATGTGGGTGGTGCGGCCGAAGGAGAGCGTGCCACGAATTTCTTTTCTCCTTGCCGAGAGCAAGGAGTGGGGGGAGGGTGTACACTGTTTTTCTAATTTTTTTTTCAAGTGCACAGGTATGCGAGGGCGGCACCAGGAGGAGGAGAGTTCATTGGGCACAGGCTAAGCAGTCGGTCTGACAATGAACTTTGCCTTCAACTAGACTCTGGCTCTTCCTTCGCGTTGCCAGCTTGCAGCTGGATCACCAAGAAGATGTTGATAACAACATCATCATCACAAAACCAAACTGGTGCATTGGACAGGATCGACGGAGCCTTGGTGAAGGTGAGCTGCTACATTGTTATATATTTATGTTATACCTCCGTTTGTCTAACTTAGCAATAAATAAAGAAAAAAAAGGTGAGCTGCTACATCATCACCGCGCCTCGGCCGTCTTTGAAGGCGTTGGTGCGCAAGCAAAATAGGAGCGACAATTGCTTGCTTCTGAGAGCCTTTGGAATAAGTTGGAATGCTCTCAAAGTACGTCTGAAGAAGCCTTCGGCCAGAGTGGCTGACGTACTGAGGATTCAGGGAGCCTGCAAAATGAGCGTCTGCTAACGACAGCTGCCGATCGTTACGGATCAGCACTTCAGTGAGGAAGGCCTCGCCAGAATGAGAGCAGCAAGAGGAGGTCGTTTGGCGATTAGGACGATACTACGGCCTGGAGCACTGGAGACAACGCAACGTAGCTGTGGTGGGGCAATTGTGTGTTGCATTTTTATAAATTATTTAGTTTCTACACCATATCGACCTTCGGCACCACCACTAATGTGGACAGTCGCGGAACTCAGAAACTTCCGAGCAAGTCAACACAAGCAGTGACAGGAGCAGTGGGCACAGATATCTCATCGTATGGGGAGATTCGTTTGTAGTTCTCTGGTGGTGGTTCTGTTTTAAATGCATTTAGGATCCGGCACTCTCTCGGAATTCAGCAAAATGGACAATACAGACAACAGGTCAGATACTGGTGTCCGCCCAGTGGAATTCAGTAGCACCGATACGTTGACACTCCGGATTGAGGCTCTGAAGCTTGAGCTTGAAATCGAGAAGTCGAAATTCTCACCCATGTTACAAGAAGCCGCGGCGGTCAGGAGAAAAACTAGAACGAATATATAGAAGTTGAGAGCTTTCTCTCTCCGATTACCTGCGAACGCCACCATGATTCTGGTATGGTTTTAGAACGATGACGGATCGTTCAGCGTCCTTCAATTTCCGGAGTAAATTCAGGGCGCTCTGATATTGCCTTTTCTAAGCAACGTGCGGCGGACAACCATGATCGGCAACTCAGTGAGCGGCACTCTTTCGTATGCCGAGGTCAAAAAGAAGGTGCTGAAGGATCTGAAGATGACCCTAGCCGAGTACCACAGACGATTTCTAGATATGAAGAAGCAGACAGGAGAGTCGTATGATCAGTTAGCTGTGAGATTAGGGATGTTGTTTACCTTGAATTTAAGCAGCAAAAATGTTGATTCACAAGGTGGTTAGTCAGGTCAGTGACCTCACTGAGCACGGACAAGTTGAACCACAGTCAGATGATAGAAACAAGTGTACAACATGGTTTGTATGGGTACCGCCGAAGATCCGCTACAGGATCGTGGAAACCAAAAAAAAAGTGGGCGCATCAGACTATCTCTTGAAAGCTCTCTTGCGAAAGCGGAAATAGCCACTGAATCGGTATCAAATGCATAGTATCAGGTGAAGAACGCTGTGCATGGTTCGGTACCTGGGAGTAAAATGGTTGATAACGGGGAATCACTGTGAGGCAAAGAATACCTGCATTAGGTTATGCCTCAGTCACTTTTGCTTTAAAGTTCTTCACTGCTTGTATTTCTCTTTTTTGCACTTGTGAGTGTTTTTATGACACTTTTTCACACGAAAATAGCCTAATCAGTACGTGACAGCGCGTGTGGTGCTAACTTTCAAATGAAAAAGGTGACGAATCAAGAGTACGAGCTCCTAAAGTGCTTTATGAGCTCGTTCAGGAAACGCTTTAGGAGCTCATTCTCTTGCTTCTGAGGTAAAGTGTTCGTGCGGTACATTTACTAGCTGTCAGGTAACTTCCTGTAAACTGATGAGAGAGCCGGTGTGCATAACTCGTCCCAAGCACACGCAAAAGTCGGTGCATATTGTTCGTCCTGACTGTAGTTGAACTCGTTGGCATGAGCTAGCAAAGAGAAGACAAAGTTTTAGTAGTTTAGGTGATTAATCAGCCGCGAGTCATCTTTGTTTTTCTTGTACAAAGTAAAATGCAGCGTATGTAATCAGTAGTGTTATGAAATACAACGTTGAGTTACGATGTCCACAAGTTGTAGCTTATGTATCCCTCTATGGGTTGACGAATTGATGGTGTGGGTGTTATTTTCCATGTCGTTTCGGTTTGACTAAAAAAGGACGCATGCACATCTGCTTAGACTGTTCACTATTCATGTGTTTTTTCTTGTTGTTGTTGTTACGTATCTGTATATCACCCAATTTGAATCAATAACAGTGACGTGTTGACTTGAAAGTGTAGCTTTAAGGGGAGAGCGTGATATAGTGCGCTGTAGAACGTATGTGATTGATGCATAGTTGACGTTTCAAACCGCATACATGAGGGACGTTGAGCTGCAAGGTCTCTTTTGCTCCCACTGAGAGTTGTTGCAGAGCCACAGGAGCACGAGACGTTTCTCACATATATGGACAATTGCGTGATGTCTGATGTGTTTTGTTTCAGTGCAGCTTTCGGTCGTGCGACTGCGCTTCGTGATGCTGGGACATCGCTGGCAGGTCATGACGAGTAGGTGCTTGTAGTTGTAGAGTGCAACGTGCGCACTTTTTGTTTGTTTTGTTTTTGCGTGTTTTGTTGTATGTACTTGTTTATTGTTTTCTTGGTCTAATAAAGGAAGGTGATTTTTTATTTATTTTATGTTACATGGACAAGTGTCCAGCAACAATATTGAAGGGGATGGGAAAGACTGCTTGATAATCAGAGAGTAAGAAGACTGCCTCTGAACGAATTATTGGCTGTAAACATTAGGAATAAACACGCTTTGTTTAGGTCATCCGTCGGGGAAAACCTCAACAAGAAGCGCCTTCATTATGCCTTGTTCTAACTGAGTGTCGTAAGCTACGCAAGCTAGTTGTTTGCTCTCTAGCGTAGCTATACCTCGCTTGGACTCCCCCTTTGCCGCCACACATTTGTAAGCAGTGAGGGTGGCTGTGTCGCATGGTGTTTCCGGCAACAAAATTTCTTGTGGCCTTTCGGCCTGGGCCATAATGTACTGTCACAGGGAGGTCTTGCACTGTTGGGAGTTGGCATATTTACACTGCCACAATACTAAAACTTTTTGTGCCCGCCATTTCGCTAATGCACTGTAAACCAAGTTACACCCATACAGGTGTAATAAGCTTTCTATAACTCACACTCCTACACCCTACCAAATAGGTGTAACGAGCAGGACTACACCTATATATTGGGTTTATTGCCAAATTTCCATTCTATAGTGCGAAGATTCTTCAGGGGTGTAATAGCTAAAGTTTACCCCTAGAGGCCAAAATAGTTTGTGTGGGGTATCTTGGTAAAATGTCAACGGCATCATTGCGGTCGTCGTGCAAGGTTGTCATGAAGATTGCAAAGTGGGCCGTAGTGCACGCTTCTGGGCGCCCTTCGAGATTACAGCAGATAACACTTGTGCGGTTAAACGATTGCGTGAAAAGATAGCCGCGAAACGCTTTCATGGAGTGTGCGGCGGCATGGAAATGCTCTCATCGGTAGAGTTATTTCTGTTAGGTAGCGAGGGCAATATATCGGGTGATTCATCACCGCGCCCATACTACCCCTGTTCGGTGACATTCAGGAGATCGAGGGCAAATCGGAAGTTGGCAGACACGCACTTCTGCACTTCGTTATTCGCAAGCACGAAAGCTTACCTTTTCAGCAACAGCACCGAATCCAAAAGCGTTCTCCGTGTAGCTCCCAGCGTAGACTTTGTTGAATGCTTGATCGGAAACACTCAGCTTGCGGCGTGCACAAGCTTCAACGAAAGCCGTTGACAGAGGACACACACTCCACCGCGCCGAATTCGTTGTTCTGTACTTGTCGACGCGCCACGAATTTTGAGATTGCAGTGACACGTACTATATCTTCTGTACGCGCGAACTACACCATGCAAACCATAGAATTACACATCTAGAACAAAGAAAGTGAATCGTAAAGCAATCCACCACCTTCTTTGCAGCAAACGCACACATGACATGTCACCACCGAATTGAAAGTCTGCCTGTTAACGACTGTGGTGCGCAATCGCCCCTAAACCTGAAGACCAAAACCGAAATTTATTGCAGCACTGTTTTTCGATATCAATTCTAAGCTATGTGAAGCAACCACTATATGGTTTGTTATTTTAGGCTTGACAACATATTTATTTTATCACATAGCTTCAGAGCCATGTTGTTGTTTTTTTTTTGCCACGTATGTGTGCAGGCGGCAAATGCATAGCCTTCAAGATGCACATTTTTCTTTCCCGAGTGAGGTGTCATTGCGACGTTGTTTCGACAATTTGGAGGTAAAATTTGTTACGTGGGCATGAAAGATATTATTAGGAAGTAAGAGAAGGGCTGTGGGGGGAGGGGGTGGGAAGGTAGAAATTTAGAACTGACACAAGCTCAAATAATGCTGCATTGGCACATACACGCTAGCAGATTTTTTCTACAACAGTAACAATCCATTACTAATTGCAAATAATGTTTTATTATTTCTGTTTTAGAAGAAAGTTGAGAGAATATATGAGCCAAATGGCCCCGTATCTGCTTGTTAATCTGCAAATGTTTTCGAAAGACGACAATCTTGCGTGTGGAGAAAGTGGACAAAACATTTATTTGATGTTCTGTGGTATAAAATCAGGTAATGGTATTCTGAAGGCGCTGCGTTAGAGTGCCTCCAGCCTGCATCGGATGCGAACGAGCGCATCAAGTCACATCACACGTGAGACATGAGTGCCATCTACCAATTTTTTTTTTGGGGGGGGGCAGGGGGAACGAAGCGCGCAGCCCTGAGACGGGCGTGCGCACCCGTCCTAGAGGTGATAAGGTGTAGAACGCAAGGCGACGGGTAGGGGCCACCACCGTGTCGTCTTAGCAAAGCGTCGGAAACACTCGCCTTTTCGCGCAAGCGTTGCATGATCAGCGCAGCGTGATAAACGCTACGGTCCTTAGATTTACTTATGTATGCCTTTTCTAGTAAAAGACGCACATGCAGAATATATACGTGTTGTTGTGGCGCCTCATATATAAGCAATAATTGCTTTTCAACTGACAATCACACAAGTATGATCGCTAAATGTTGAGCAACATTGATGGACGCTGCGGAGGGGGTTATATATATATATATATATATATATATATATATATATATATATATATATATATATATATATATATATTATATATATATATATATATATATATATATGTATTATAGAGGAAGCTTGCCTTTATTTTAGACCCCCGGCATGTGCTAGAGACTACTTACAGATCTCTCTCTGTGTCACATATTCGTGAATGCCAGGTTTTGCGTGGAGGATAACGTAGCTGCACAAGTATCAATACCAATAAACAACTCCAAGGTGTTATTGAGAAATATGCGCACTTCTGCAATGTGAACATGCTGCCAAAAAATTTCGCCAATACGTGCTATCATAAAGAAGTCACAGGAATTAGAACACCCATTTTAACAAGATTCGAGTACTCGCGTCACCTCACCACCTTTTCCCTATCTTGTGAATACAAAGGCGTAGCCCTGCATGACACTGCCCCTTTCAGCTACGAGATCTGCATCAGTGATACCTCATCGGCACTCAGGAAACAATTGAGCAGAGTCAATTCTACCAAGATTATCAGGCATGCTCACTGCCGACATGAATTCACTCCTTTTGGCCGAACATGCGCACGTACCGGACGCTGTGATTTTATTGCCACCATCGTCTCCCGTTAAAAGATTAAGCGTTAAGGGCGAGTTTTACACGCTTAACAGCTTTATTCTTTTGGGGGAAAAGGGGTTAAAAATGCGCTGGTGTAAGTAATCTATTGCAATTGAAAGCGTTTAGAGATTCACCTGTGAGCGATTTCTTCCAAGAAAAAGTAAGATTGTATGCTACCAAATGTGTGGTCGATCTATAAGAGCGAAGTTTAATGGACCAAGAGAGGGTCAAAATAAATAAATTTCATTCATTCTTTATTTATTTACACACAAGCACGTACGCACACGCTCACATACACTATCTAGAGTATGCATAAGAACTGTTCCTAACTAGCAAATTTTCAGCCGTTTTGTTTGTACTCTTTTCATTATCTGCCTTTATAGACACGTAGTTAGCGAGAAAAGCTTGTGCTTTTCTCACTAAGTATGTTATTCAGCACAGTATCAGGGTGATGACCATTTAAAAAGAAAACTGACTATTTCGTATTACAAAAATTTCTTGTGACGGACACAAAAAGCGACGTTTTCTCTCTTGCTCTGGCCCCTTTCGCACCGGTGCGTAGTTGGTCATACAACTCAGTGCCTGTCAAAAATTTTAATACTGGGTCTATAATAAACCGTGTAACCCCTGTGGGTGCTTCTTCTGTACTGCCGGTTCTTGGATAGGTATATATTTTGTAGTTGTTTTTAAATATTTTAGCTTGGAGTATAAATCACACTCCTCAAAACCAATTAAAAATGCGCTTTACCGTGAGTATCCACACGCATCTAAACTTCAAGGAAACGTATGAGGCTAAGGTGCTGACCGCAATAAAATGGCAGCAACACTGGCAAGAAAATACTATTCACAAAACCGATGTACTAGGAATGCAACAGCATTCATTCAAAGTTGATCAACTAAGTGAACAGAAGTAATACAAGTCCGCGCTACTAATCGTCAATGAAAAAGTTCTTAGTGACCCTGATGGAAAAATGCCTGTGCTGAACTTACTGCCACGCGCGCTTATTTTTTTCATGCCAGGGCTTACGCCAACAAATCCGAAACACAGATGACACCTCTATTTTAGAGCAAGAACAGAACATGGTGGAGATGGGGGCAAAGGATCGACTTATAAATATGTAGTACGGACACACGTACCTTCGAGTAACGAATAAAACAGCTGTCGACAACAGCTTGACGCACGACGCGTTCCGATTTCGTTCTTCGGTTGTCCTTCCTAAACGAGAACACTCGCAACTTCGGTCCCTTTGCCACGACAATTCGCAACGCAGCATTGCCCAACCGTTCGGATTTGCAGCCATACAAATTGGGAATATCCAGTGCACAACACGCATAACATATCCACCGCTCAGTTCACAGACACAGAAAAGGACTGTTTTCTCGATTCACCAACAAGCACACCAGCACGCCACAAAAACATTCGTCGGGCTTGACAAGCCATGTCTGTCGAGCGACAAAAGCAAGCGCATGCACGTCTGTGCAGCGAAACACACCAGTCAAATGGAGTGACGTCAAAGCCTTAGCAGACACAGTCAGCAGGCCTGAAGTTATCTACGTGGCATCGGCAGAGCTTCCCTCACATCAGTACGTGTCATACCGGTGCGGGCAGGCATTGCGGTGCGGCGAGCATCCTTCCACTGGCGTTTAGTCAGCGAGCCGCCTCTCCATCTCGGTGGCTCTTGTCTAGCACTACCCCTTGTTCCAGTAGACTCGGACTCTTCAAAACGGTAGAAGGTAGCATACGAAAAAGAGAATACTGACACTGTGTGGCCAAATCTGCATGACCGCCGGGGCAAAACACTGTTTCGTGTGACAAACAACCAATCGAGGAGCTCAGTGGTACGTCAAGTTGCCCAATGACGAAGCTGCGTCACTGCGCATGGAAGAGGGGTTGGTCAGGTGAAGAAAAAAGGGGCGGGAAGTCTTTGCCGAAATGGAACGTCTGCGGTGTGTGCAGGGGAGTGATCTTCGAAGAATGCGATCGCCGCGGTCTACTGTATCAACTGGCGAGCTTGTCTGGGGGTGGAGGAGAGGGGGGAGGTGTATAAGAAGTGCGAGCCTGTTAAGTGGCCCTTTACAAAGCTGCACCGTTCCAAAACACAGAGAAACTGCAAGAACCGGCTCTACTAGACACAACAAACGTGACTTGCGCGGGTTGCTTCAGCAGCGCTGCCGGAGCTACTCACGGATATATCGTGTGATAACGCCAGGACCTGTTTTTTTTTGCAAACCTCGAAGCCATAAAAGAACGCGGCAAGCCCTGGGAGACATTCGACTGCATCAGACATTCGACTGCATCATTTATTTTCATCCAGCATGCGATGAAAATAAATGGTGCGTGCAAAAAAAATCGCAGTCCCACGAACAGTGGGAATCGACGATATGCGAAGCACGAATGAGAAATGTTGATACGTCACTTTAATATCAACGCAACGTTCATGATGCCGAGGCGGTGTGGACGCGCGCGGAGGTGAGCGGTCGCATGTGACTTTGGCTCCTGCAAATTTTCCTCTTGTGGCTAACTGATCACTCCAAACGCCCCGAATACTTGACTGGACCTATATGTGAGTGTTACCGACGCTTCCTGTGATACTTTTTCAATACTAAGACGTTTTTTACGCAAGCCGCAGCCCTTTTAGGGCTGTCGGCTAGCAGTATCGCTGCTAGGCCTACCTCTCCCTAGCATGAGCGCTGGAACAGGGCGCGACGCAGCCGGCGTCGATGGTGCGCGTTCCTGGCGCGCGATCCACGAGAGCCTCTCAAGACAACGCCAGCATCCTTCGTCACCACCAAGCCATGCAGTGGCTCAGGAGCGCCAATCAAGAGCAGCACCGAAGCCCCCACCACTGCCGCGCAGTGATTACAAAATCATATTAAGAGTCCGTGGAGGTTTAAACTGTGCTGTGATACATCCATGCGTCCTCAGACAAATAATCCTCAAGGCGGCGGGTCTCCCAATCTCTGACCGCACCAGTTCTGACCAAATACGCGTCAACTCCATCAACCATACCGTTCTGATTAGCACACCAGACCTGGATCGTGCCGACCTCTACCATGGCATACGGCTCTTGAACTTCAACGGCACCCCTCATGAAGTCGCCACCCATGTCGCTGATCCCGTCGATACCTGCAGAGGAACCGTTCTCCTGCCTTCCGATTACTCGGAAGACGAAATCATCTCGACCCTCCGCCGATGCAACCCAAAGCTGACTATCGGAGGTGCACGACGCCTGGGCAGCACTGAAACCATTCTAATCATATTCCAAGGCAAAATCGTTCCTTACTACGTCCACTACGAAGGCTGTGCACTTCGATGCCGTCCCTTCAGGCAAAAGGTTGAAGCCTGCACACGGTGCCGTCAGATTGGTCATCGCCAAGACGTCTGCACCAACACCAGTGACACACTTTGTCCCAAATGTGGACTAAAAGATGCACCTATGGACCACGAGTGTGACCATGTTTGTGTTGTGTGCAATGGAAACCATGAAACAGGTTCATCGCTGTGTAGACAACGATTTAAGCCGCGCCCTACACGGTCCATGGAAAAGCAAGACCCACCCATCCACCGATCTCCTAGTCGCGAACAAACTCACGGTTCAAGCCAGCGGAAAAGTCGAAGCAAAAGCAAGGAACGCGGGCGGAAAAGTCGAAGCAAAAGCAAGGAACGCGGGCGACGCTCCAGTGCCAGCAAAAGTAAAGATCGCGGTCGTCGCTCCGATTCAACGACGCAAGACGACGCCTGGCCAGCCCTATCACCAAGCCCTGCTCTCACCAACTCTTCGGTCAACTCACACCAGGTAGGCTGGGCTAAGTCAGCCTCTTCTAGCTGCTCCTCAAATCACACCAGTAACAACGACTCCACCCTCTTTAAAGAAAATGCAACCCTAAAAGCTGAAATTCAAAGGCTTAAATTACAACTTGAGTCTTTTCACTTATCCGCTACTACCACTCAAATTGATTCTCGTCCTCCTTCCGCATCAACCACCCAAGCCCCTCCCTCTCATTCCGCCTCTTCCATGTGCCATTCATCAGCCCCACCTGAACCCTCTGCACAGTTGCCCATGGACACTAGCCCCTGTGCTCAACGCGAACCACTTCTCCCTCCCCCCAGCAAACGTAAAACTCCGAGCACTCCACGATCAGAAGAGTCCCTGGAGGAGACAGTTTTAAATTATAATGACAGAATAACCGCATTAGAAACTAAATTTCATAATATACTCACCGCAGTTGAAAAACTCAGTGCAGATTACGCAGCCAAACATGAAGCACTCGACAAATTTATGGACCTTGTGCAAGCTCATATCCAACAAACTACAAGTTGGATAGCTGAAGTTAGTGCCCATAATCCTAGCATAGCACCACTTTCCACCTCAGCACCAGCTTCGCTTAACAATGGCCAATAACCCGACTCGCTCCGAGCTTCAGGTTTGGCAATGGAACTGTAGGGGGTTCCGAAAAAAGAAAGCACATCTGCAACAGTTCCTTGCCTCCCGTTCTAATCTACCCGAAGTCATTGCCCTCCAAGAAACTCACGGGCCAGTCAGCTTCCCAGGATATAATGTCCACCAAACTAAAAAGCTGTCCCGGCCTGATACGGCAATTCTTACTCAAAAACACCTCACTGCAAATCACTCCCACTTCGACGGCGTCGATATAGAGCATGATTTTTTGGAGATTATCCCTCATAAGAATAACACATCTGCTCTTTACCTTCTGAATGTCTACAGCCGCCCTCGAGACAAACATCACCGCTTTGACTCCCTTTTTACTCAAGCCATTTCCGCTGCCAAAGACCATCCCCTTTTAATTCTTGGGGATTTCAATGCACCCAACCTGTTGTGGGGTCACACTGTTTCTACTCCTAAGGGCAGAGCCCTGTGGATACACATACAAGACCACAGACTCACGCTACATAATGACGTCGATGCACCAACCAGGCTAGGAAACAGCGTATCGAGAGATACCTCTCCCGATCTTACCCTTACACGCAGAATTCAGCACGTTACATGGAGCAACTTGCAAGTTAATCTCGGTAGTGATCACTACATCATTACTACTACAGTACATTTCAAGCACAAACCCTTCGCACCTAAGCCAATCAGTCACACCAATTGGGACAAATTTCGAGAGGCCCGCCAGATATCAGCTCCCAGAAACATCCAAGACATCTCAGAATGGGTGAAGCAACTTCACTCAGATGCTGGGGTGCATACTACAACTTTGCCCCCCGAAACCCCCCTCACCACGGTTGATGCCAAGCTTTTACATATGTGGGAAGCCAAACAGTCTCTCTTGAAGAGATGGAAAAAAGGACGGCACAACCGAAAGCTAAAACTCCGAATAGCCAAGCTTGACCTGCAGATCCAGGAGTACGCCACACAACTGGCCTGCCAGCAATGGGGCCAGGTGTGTGACAGCATGCAAGGAAACCTTGACAGCAAACGCACATGGCAACTACTGCGCCACCTCTTAGACCCTACCACATCACGCACACATCAAAGCCAGAGCATAAAGAAACTTGTATATGCTCACAAAAACGATCTAAACGGACTCTTCGACGACCTCCGCGATAAACATCTGCCTCCTGCTCAGAAGTATAACACACCAAAGTACACTGGAAAGCCCAACGAGTTATTGAGCGCCGCTATCACGGAAGCAGAGGTTCGGCATGCTATGGCCACTCTGCGCACAACGTCAGCACCAGGCCCAGACCACATTACCAACAAAGTACTTCGCAATCTGGACGACAACTCCGTCACGGCAATCACAGATTATTTCAATCACTGCTTTGACACTGGCACCCTTCCAAGTTCCTGGAAGGATGCCAGGGTAATTTTCATTCCAAAGCAAAACAAACCAGTGAACACTTCCAATCTCAGGCCTATTTCACTAACCTCTTGTCTTGGTAAAACGCTTGAACACGTTATACTCAACCGTCTGAATAAATACATGGAAGACAACAATGTTTATCCACCAGAAATGGTGGGTTTTCGAAAATCTCTGTCATGTCAAGATGTCATGCTTCGACTGAAGCATGATATCATTACACCCAACAGCAGCCTAGATACGCAAGCAATCTTGAGTCTGGACATCCATGGAGCTTTCAACAACGTTGCTCATTCCGCCATCCTCCGCGAGCTTAATCTCATAGGGGTTGGCGCAAAGACATATAACTATATAGCTACTTTTTTAGCCAACCGTACCGCAACCATACACATAGGCGCAGATCAATCTCAGTCTTACGCTTTGGGAAGTTACGGCACGCCCCAAGGGTCTGTGCTGTCACCGTTTCTTTTTAATGTCTCTATGATGCCGTTGGCGCAAGCATTGAGATCTATCCCTGACCTCAAGTTTTCACTCTACGCCGACGACATCACTCTTTGGATGACTGGCGGCTCCGATGGAGAGATTCAAGACACCCTGCAAGCTGCGGCAAATACGGTTGTGGCACTTACAGGGTCTATGAATCTTTCATGTTCCCCACAGAAATCTCAGCTACTTCTCCTACCATCTCACAGAGGGGGCGTAAAACACATATCCAATATACAGGTAATTCTAGATGACGTACCAGTTACTCGAGTGGATAGGATCCGCGTGCTCGGTTTACACATTCAAAGCAATCGGCTCAACACATACACACTAAAGACACTTCACACCACCGTTGATCATACCTTGCGACTTTTGGGTCGGGTCAGTAATAAACATGGCGGACTAAAGGAGGCCGAACTCCTCCGCTTGGTCCAAGCCTTCGTTATCAGTAAAATAACTTTTACAACGCCTTACCTACACTTTCTTAAATCAGAATCCGACCAGATAGACATCCTTTTACGCAAAGCGTATAAGTTCGCTTTAGGGGTGCCTATACGGACCTCCACTGAAAGGCTTATGCGTACTGGCACCTTCAACACCCTTGCTGAACTAGGAGAAGCCCACATTGCATCTCAGTATAACAGACTTTCTAACACCGTGACAGGCCGACACATTCTACAAACCCTTTCTGTCACTCCGGCATCCATCACTAAGGTCAAGTACACCATTCCACACCACATACACGAGAACCTATACATTCCACCACTTCCAAAAAACATGCACCCTGAGCACCAGAAACAGCGCAGGATGCAGCGCGCGAGGGCCCTCAAAAAACAATTCTCCTCCTCCAATGATGTGCTCTATGTCGACGCCGCCGATTACGGTAACAGGCATCATTATGCAATATCGGTAATCAACTCTCACGGCCAGGTCGCTGCGGCCGCCTCCGTTCTTGCTTCTTCTTCGGAGGAAGCGGAAGAGGCGGCCATAGCCCTGGCCCTGACAATACCTAGTTCATCCGTTATAATCAGTGACTCCAAAACAGCTATATATAATTTCGGAGCGGGCAGGGTTTCTAGGCCAGCCCTTTCCCTACTTTTGCATCATCCCCTTGATCGACTTGTAGCACTAATCTGGACTCCCGCGCATGCGGGCCTTGCCGGAAACGAGGCGGCTCATGCGAGTGCCCGAGGATTCACAGTCCGGGCACACGCATCCGATGTGTCGCAATTCGCTACGGATGAGGCGCCATTTACAGCGCGGGATCGCCTTATTTCATTCCATGATATTTGCACACACTACCGTTTAGAGCGATTAACCTTCCCGCCACTCACGCGCAAATCTTCACGCAGGTGCGAAATTCTGTGGCGACAGCTGCAGACTCGCACCTTTCTTTCGCCTTACCTCCTACACCGCATTCATCCATCCTGTTACCCTTCCCCCTCATGTAAATTTTGTGCCTCTTCCACAGCAGACTTGAACCACATCATGTGGCGCTGCCCTAAGCACCCTCTTCCCCCATTCCTGAAACGCCTAATTTCTAGTGAGGAGCAGTGGGAGGCTGCCTTGCGCAGCTCGAGGCCCGCTATCCAGGAGGCCATCCTGGAGTGGGCTGAGAGGGTAGAGGAGGACTACTTCAAGTAGTTCATCCCCACCACACCCTTTCCTGTTGCCCCCTTCCCTTTAACAAGGGATAAATAAAGTTGTTCATTCATTCATTCATTCCAAAAATTGATGCTTGGAAACATACAATACCGAATGCAATTTAACAGATCCAGACCGATAGAGCGCACCTTTTAAACTTCGTAGTCGCATCATGCGTTGCGAGGTACTACCTTTAATAAAGTGATCTTTCGTCAAGTCACGTACATCGGTCATGATGAGATTATTGATGGAATAGGCGTCGTGGTAGCGTGTAGCCATGTGGAGAACAAGTTCAGCAACTTGCACATTCATGGAGGTGTTGTTTAGGCAATACTCTAGCGTTGGTAGTGCGACAAGTACGCCAATTCTTAAAATTTTTCTTGCGCACGAATCATGCCATATGCATCGTTCAACATTTTTTCTAAACACTGCCATATGCATTCGCTTGTCGGCCGATCTGGCCGAGTCTAAGAAATAGGCCCACAGGACGGCGTTAAGCTCTCCCATAGTAGAGTGCTAAGTATACTCTAAATCGCTACCTACTTTTTCTACCCCCCCCTCCCACATGCATTGTCATAAGTTCATCCAATATTTCACTACTATAACACATTTGAACTTGAAGACTGAGGCTTCAAAGTTTGTCACTTCTCGTCCATTAACCATAGAGTTTCTCAAAATTAACTAGAGGGCACTCTGGCGCCGCAATCGTTAACTGACCGTGGGAATGATGGGTAGCACACACATTTGCCTAGTCTTCATACTTGCGAGCGGCGAATCGTACTTGCGGCTTCGTTTATTCCTGTGTTTCGGTTTTGTTTTGAAAGAAAGATTGAACCCTCTTGAACTTCGTGGCCCAATTTGGAAAGGTAATTCGAAAAAAATAGGGCGGTGAAACGCAATCGCTGAACATTTTCTGATTTTTGTTTCGTGAGAAAACAACTTCAAGCCACACGAACACACACGGAGCCAAAAGCAGGCCAGAAGTACGAAGTTTAGACAAATGTGTGTACTACGCATCATTCCCATGCTCACTGAAGCGCCGTGCGTTGCAGCTCCCATAGACACTAGCGCCAGAGTTCCCTCTAGTGTATATTGGGAAAATCTATGCCAATAACTTTCTTTTCTGCAAATCCCTGTCTTCACAATGCACTTTCCGACCAGACAAAAATGAAGGGAGGAAGGAAGGAGGAAGAACAGGGAGGTTAGCCAGTTCTGAGACCGGCATGGCGGATGCGCTCAGGACATAGAGAAACTCTGTGCTACGGAAACTAATCCTTTTAGGGGCGCAGCTTCTTGAAGCGGCCCCCGTTCGTCCCTCGTAAAAGTGCGTAACATGTCTTACGATTTGACTGCAAGGTAGTGCCGGTGGGAGGCTTATTCTGTGCGTTGTTGAACAATGAAAAATTCGCAGCGTGCGCGTTAACCAAAAGCCGAATTCTCCTGTCTCTCACTCCCCATTGCACTATCTGACAAGAAAGGGTTGCTACGTTATAGTCGCTGGGCGTAACCTCCTTGGTTTTAGAAAGGTTTAGCGAGGGCTAGGCCGCAGTGCCATGAATACAGTGAACTGGTATATACGATCAACTCGAGGTGGTTAAAGGAGGGAAGTAGACCCGAAGCGCAAGCTGTAAGAAAGTGTGCGTGTGCCACCTCTCGTTTAGTCCTTGGAATGTCCCCTGGATGGCGGTGCTTCTATATGGGTAATATATGATGAAAAGATGCGAGATGGTGGTACTTGGAGTGTTGAATAGATGGACGAACGGACACATAGACATATGCATGGATGGACGCATGAACGGACGCAGGGGCGGATGCATGGACGAACGGAGGGACGGACGCACGAACAGACGCACGCACGGACGGGCGGATGGACGCGTGGACGGTCATACAGACTGACGCATGGACGGAGGTAAGCAAGAACGAATGGATGGGCGAATGCTTCGCCCCACTCTCCATCATTCACTCCGTGGATATGCTGCCTTTTTTTTTTGCTAGTACTCTCGTTGTCATCATCGTTTCGGCTTGCATGCTTTAAGTGAGGCTAAACAATCTTTCACGACCACACAGTTCGCGGCGCGAAACAGTTCTCTATATCTCTTGCGGAAACTGTTGGTGCTTCATCCGTCTATAACGGTACTTCCTAAGGGTCTTCTCAGGACGTCCCCTAGCTTAAAGTAAGTCTGCACGTGCAAACCAGAAATCCGGTCTGGCATAAAATCTTACACGGGGAAGCGTGATGCTCTTCAAGTGTTCGTAAATGTAAAGATACAAGGAGTGAACGAGCCCTAAGGAGGCCAAGAACTTCTCTCCATCGGGAAAGCGGCTGAAGAGCTTGCCTGATCTCCAACACTTACTCAGTAACGATCATTCTCCACTAGATCACTGATCAGTGATCGCTATCAGACCAATGATCGACGGAATGATCAACTGTTGCATTTGCTTAGTTGTGAACTGGCGCAATAACGTGGATTCGATTACCGGCCCCAACGACACGTGCCGATTGCGGCTGAATGCTATAAACATTTGCGTAGAGCACCTAATAAGAACACTGAATTCTGATTAAAGTTAAAACGGAGCCCTCCACCACCGGTTTTTCAATAAAACAGCGCAATTTACGCCCCCCCCCCCAAATTCACGTCTCTCATAATCATATGGTGGATTTTGGACGTTAAACCCAGCATATCAATCACCATTCCCCGAATTGAACGTATAGATTGAATACTTAAGCATCGGAGCGGCGCAATGTCCCATCTGTTCTTCCATTTCGGTATGCCACACAGCGTTACCCAATCTTTCGTTCGCTCTGCGCCGTCGTATTGCCCGTTGTCGCATCACTGAACAATAAAAAGCGGCCAGCCGATGGTCATGTTGAATTCGTGAGCTTCTATCCGCTGCTCAGAGGGGCAAAAAAAAGCAATAATATTCAAATACGTAGCACGTTCGCATGTGCCGCTTAGTTTCTTGATCGTGCGTGCGTGTTACGTGTCACACAGATAGCAGAAGTATTGAAATAAAGAAAGCGCTGCCTACAAGGACACTACTTCGCAGCTTGCAGTATTATATGCCCCGCAGCTGCGCCTTTGTTATATGGTAACGCAGCTGACAAAACAAACTAAGATCAACGACCTGCACTGTCACGTTTTTTTTTAACGTTTTGTTAAAAAAAATAAAAGCAATTCTAATGAATAGACTGCAATATTGTACGAAGAAAGAGTAGCATTTAGCTGCTTTTGGTGCCGTCTCGCGTAACTCTGGAAAACGATTGGTTAAGCCAATACTATCACTCCAGGGAGCGAAACAGCTTTGATCTCAAGCGAAGCATGCATGGACTGAACGTCACACATACGGACAGTGTACTTATGAAGTTTATACTCGAGCAGCGCCCCCCCCCCCCGAACCTCCTCCTCTCTCCCCATATTCAGGGGGAGGGGGTGAGGGTTCTTTGCAACGTCCCCCCTCCCTATTAAGTCAATTTATAGGGCATACATTACACCCCCACCCTGTCTGTGACAAGTGCACGCGGTTGCCCTTCTGTCCCCCCCTCCCCCCCCTTGCTGACGACTACGGTTATGGCGTTTGCTAGTTGCTACTAAAGAATTCGCACAACATCAAGACACAAACACAGTATACATGCCGCCTCTCATAGCTCATAACGATTGTTTCAGGTACAGTATCATCTCTAGGGCAATTCAACAGTGGAATTCGTTGCCAGATCCTGTTGTGAAAACTAAATCGTTTACTGAGCTTTTAGAAGCCATAAGCTCCATAGTGTTTTTTGATTTCATGCATTAAATTGAAATGGCTTGTGTAAATTATATGCCTTGTAATCAAACTATGATATTTATTATGTGTTTCAACAGTGATACTCACTTTCTTTGTTTTACTGAGGAGCTTATAATTATAATACTTTTATTATATGAATTTCGATTCATGCTATGAAGGGATATATGTTTCAGTAACAAATATTTTTTTGTGTTTTTCGTATACACATTTCTGTTTAAATGGGATTTCCTTCCACTCCTGTGATCGCCCTACAAAAAGGGCTGACACTTTCAATAAATGAAATGAAATGGAATGTCCTTCTTATGCATCCATCCTAATTTACGTCAACTATTTTATAGCCGTGTTAAGCAAAACAGTCTCCTAGGAGGTCTACTTCTCTGTACTAATTAACGTAAGCATATATTCCATTGCGATATCCGGCCAACGTCCCAAGTCTGCGTCTTCCGTCGGCGTCAGCACGAGTGATGGAAAAATATAATCACGTGATGGCGTCACAATATCGTTACACGTTGCCAAAATTTGTGATGTCACGTGTCAAGACGTCTCATGCTGAAGTCATCAAATGCATCGGTCGAAGGTGTGCCGATCACGGAGGCAGTGCAAAACCGCGTCGAGTGTACAGAGCTTTCAGAGTGGGGCGGCGCAAGAACAATAGGTCAACCGAGAAGAAAAAGAAATTGGCTTTCACCTTTCAGTCGGCTAGGCTTCGCGAAGGACTGATTACAAGGAGCACAAAACACAGAGTTCACAGAACGAGTGTTCTTTTTCTTTCTTTTTTTGGTAATCAGACTATCGTAACGTCTTCTCACCTTATGATAGTTATAGCGCGACAACAGAACGAAGACACAGATGCAAGAAGGCCACGAAGGACAAGAAGGACACAGAGACAAGAAGGACCCACTACTTGTCTCTGTGTCGTCGTTCTGTTCTCGCGCTATAACTATCGTGATGTCATACCAACTAGCCCGAGCTGCCACACTTCTAAAAGTCTTCCTACCGGTAGCGCATCGCAAAGGCAACATGAACCAGGAAGCCCATTTCGCCATACTGCCTTCCTTTCAGTCGTGCGAAGCCCGTGAGTTTTTCGCTGTGCTGGAAGTGGTGGGTTCGTTTCACGCAAAAGCGCCAACGTTTTGATGAGAGCAAACTACAAATGCGATCGCGTACACAGACATAGGCTCTCATTTGAAAAATACGCATGAGAATTACCCGTAGATAGCTCAGAGGCAGCGGAGCCGCAACGTTCGAATAGGCCAAACGAGCGCACAATGCCTTCACAGTGTGTCCTTTGCTCGAAGAGTTTTCTTTAGTTGCTTTTTCCCTCTCACTCTTTTTCCTCTCCCTCTCCTTTCTCTCCCTGGCACACATTCGCGGTGATCTAGTTTTACATTGGTGGTGTTGCTCCGAGGAACGTGCCACTTTTTTTCTCCTCGGACACCCGTCCAGCCGGGCAGCCGTGATCGTATAGTGGTTAGTACCTTGCGTTGTGGCCACAATAACCCAGGTTCGAATCCTGGTCACGGCAAATTTTTTTGTGAACTTTTTTTTTGTTCATATGTCGGTATATACTTTACATGCAGTGTAAGCAATGATAGCTTTAGTCCATATCCTGGATCGCTTGATTTATTGTACCTCGTGCGCGGTTTATTGTACCTCGTGGTCGGGGGAAAGTGTTGGTAGAGGCTTGGTGCGAGGAAAGGGAGGGAGGGTAAGTTGGCAGCCCGCCTTCGTACCCCTTTGTTGACGCGAGCGTTTACGATGTGTTAGAGCTCAAACTATAATAATAATAATAATAATAATAATAATAATAATAATTATTATTATTATTATTATTATTATTATTATTATTATTATTATTATTATTATTATTATTATTATTATTATTATTATTATTATTATTATATTATTATTAGTAGTAGTAGTAGTAGTAGTAGTAGTAGTAGTAATATTATTATTATTATTATTATTGTCGTCGTCGTCGTCGTTGTTGTTGATGATGATGTTGTTGTTGTTGTTGTTGTTGTTGATGATGATGATGATGATGATGAACTAGCATTGAGATAAAAATACCGTAGGGGAACGAACATGAATTGTTTGGCAGAAGCAAAAAAAGGGCGATCAAACCGTTACTGCACCAACGATTACGTGTTCTGTGCTTTTGAACATTCTTAAAAAAAAAAAGAAACGTTAATGTGAACAAAAAAATGCGCCCAACGTGGGGCTCGAACCCACGACCCTGAGCTTAAGAGTCTCATGCTCTACCGACTGAGCTAGCCGGGCTTTTTTTTTCTTTATTGCTTTGCATATCATGACTGTTCACATTTTACATATTTACATATTGGTTCAAATTCAAATGCGACACAAAATACACCCACAGAATTCATTGAGGTACCGTCAGCTCTTGGCTGACTGTTAATCAATACTTCGGCATTCGTAACAATCGCTCAATGCACCCAATCCAGTCTGGCACATCCTCTTGGCTTTTCAGCATTTCAAGAAAATGGCACACAGATTTACAAAAATATTCGCGCACAGCTAGCACTTCTACATCCGCGTTTTCAAAGGCACATCGGGTTTTCCATATACTGTGCAGGCCCAGAAGCATGATGAGATCATAAGGTACACCTGCCTCATTTTTAACCGAAAGAAAACGGATGCCATGTGGACTTAACGGTAATTCTTTTTTCAAGGTTCTTTGCAGTATGTCCCAGAAAAAGACCCCGCTCCAGCAATCTATAAACACGTGTTCAATTGTCTCCGGTTTTTTACACAAGTGGCAATTTGTGCTCCATGGCACGAATATTCCCTTATCCTGCAACCACGTTTTAACTGGTAAGGTACCAGTATGTAATTTAAAGAAAAAAGTTTTGACCCCTGGCACTACAAGCATTCTTTTAACACGTTTCAGAACATCCTGTCCTGGGCCTGCACAATATAGCTGACGGTACAATGGAACAGGCAGTAAAACATCGACAAGGTCTCTATACAATTTTTTACGTGGTACTTCAGCCAGATACTCTAACGAAAATCTCACTGACAAAAAGCGGAAAGACAAAACAACTTCTTTTAAATACCCTTGTATTGGTCCTTGCTTATTTGATGATGATACGAGAAATCCCGGCAGCACTCTAGATAACCTTAGTTGTATAACAGTTCTCAAAAAGGGGTCATCCACATCACGCAGAAAAAGGAAGCGATTGACCAGTTGTCTTATGTACAAATGAACTAACCCGAGCCCGCCATCTCTAACTTTTCTGAACAGGTTTGTGCGGCTTGATCTTTCCCATACAGAGCTCCATATGAAAATTGCAAATACTCTGTGTATTTTCTGCACACTTATTCTACTGCAGTGCAAAACTTGCATTACGTACCACAGCTTGCTCACCAGAAACAAGTTGCACGTTGTGGCCCGTGCGAATATCGAAATACCCCAACCTTTCCATTTTTCTACATCCTTGCGCAATGCCTCTGTTTCTTTTTTCCAATACGGTTCACTGTCCTGATAGAACTCAAGCGGCACTCCTAAATACTTCACTGGTGTTTCCTGCCATTTAATGTTTAGAAATACTCTTGGCTTGACGTCCCATTCCCCATGCCAAAAGCCAAGGCACTTATCCCAGTTCACGGCACTACCACTCGCCTGGCAAAAGGTTTTCACGGCATTTACAGCATGCATTATACTCTCATAATTTGTACAGAAAACTGCAATGTCGTCCGCGTATGCAAGGAGGCTAACCTCAGCTTCATGCAATTTAAATCCGCTTATTGCGGGGTTATTAATTACACTTAAACAGAAAGGTTCAATAAAAATAGCAAAAAGCAGGGGCGATAGTGGACACCCCTGTCTCACTGACCGCAGCACAGGTATACGCTCACCCGCAGTTTTATTTATTACCAATCTCGTCGTGCATCCAGTGTAAGCCATGCGCACTCCTTCGCTAATCAAACTCCCTACGTTAATGTGCTCAAGTAATGAAAGGAGCACGTCGTGCGGCACGCGATCAAATGCCTTTATGAGGTCAATTTGAAGCATGGCAACATTGAGATGCATAGCGTCACAACTTTCTAGGATTGATCGTGCTATGTTTATGTTGGTCATTATTTTCCTTCCCTTTATGCCACAAGTTTGGTAGGGCCCAATCAGTTTTGTCATAACTGTCTGGAGTCTTCTGGCCAATATTTTCATCAATATTTTATAGTCAACATTAGTTAGGCTAATTGGTCTATACGCAGTAACACTTTTTAACTTCGCGGGATCTTCTGTTTTTGGTATTAAGACTGTGTGGGCTGACAAAAACGATGGTGGAAGTTGTTTGCACTTAAAAGCCTCGTTAAATACCTCCCTCAAAATAGGTGAAACTACGTGTTTGAATTCCTTGTACACTGCAGCACTAAGGCCATCTGGTCCTGGAGACTTACCATTGTTTAACTTATCACTTGCTTTTTCAACTTCTCGCTCTGTTATAGGCAATTCTAAAATTTCCTTTCTTTCATCATCAAGTCTTGGCATTAATGAAATGAAATCGCTATTAAAACGTTCTGCGTGTACACTGGTTGGTGTGAATAACTCTTTGTAATATTCGAAAAAAGCACCGGATATTGCTTCTTTCGTATGGCACCTTGTTCCTTTATATTCTATTTCTCTTATTTCATTTTTACAGGCATGTCTCTTCTCAGCTCCAAGAGCTCGTTTTGTTGGCATTTCTCCCGCTACCAAGTTTTCTGCTCGAGCTCGAATCAATGCTCCACGATAACGTTCTTGGTCTATCAACTCTAGCTTCTGTTTAGTTATGTTTATCTCCTCTGAAAATGTTCCGGCCTGAGTACATTCATCCGCTACTAACTGTTGCAAGTTTTCACGCAAGCGCACTTCAAGTTCTTTTTCAGCATGTCTCAGGATACTGGCTCTCTCAAGTGCTTTCAGTTTAATGGTCTGTTTAAATGTTTCCCACTTATGTCCCCAGGATTCAAGTGTTCTATTTAGTAAGTCTTCTATGCCCTCTAGAAAAATGCGATTAAACTCTTCATCCTTTAGTAGCTTTACATTAAATTTCCAGAGGTCCCAAGAGAAATGTTTGTTATTCCTTTTATGTTTACCCATTGAGAATGAAACCAAACAATGATCACTAAACGTAACAGGTGTAACTCTGTAATCATGGCACGAAGGAATGATTTCGGAAGACACGTATACTCTGTCAAGTCTAGCATGGCTTGAACGCTGAAAGTGGGTAAACATAACCGCTTTTCCACTGCAAAGACATTCACCCACGTCCTCTAGCTGAGCTTTCGCCACCATATCGGTTAGAACGGCAGTGCTTAAATCTTTGTATGGCCTGGAACTTGATTTATCTATACTCGAACAAACACAGTTGAAATCCCCGGCCAAAATTAGTTTACGTTCACATTCCAAATACACCTCAAGTTTTTCAAAAAACTCCTTTCGCTCTTGAATCACAGTGGGTGCGTACACACAGATTACTCTCCATTTTTCTTTTGGTAGGGATAAATCACATATAATAAAACGACCCGCCTCGCAGGTAGTTACAGACTCCACTTTCGCATTAAGGCTCTGCCGAATTAACAAGAGGCAACCTGCAGATGTACCCACCGCGTGACAAACGCACACATCAAACCGTCTCGTGAAAGGCTGCACCATTCGCTCAGCGTGCTCTTCACTCTCTACTTTAGTTTCCTGTACAGCGACGATGTCTAGATCTTGTTCTATAATCAGGCGGTAAAGCTGGTTTTGCCGCCGTTTGGCAGAAAGCCCACGTACATTTAGCGTCGCCAATCTAATCGTCGCCATCGTGATGAGAGAAAGCCGAGCGAAAGACGCTTACCTTATCAACACCTAAACCTCTGTGCGGCCGACGCTCAAGGCGTCGTCCCGTCGCCGCCGCGTGAAAGCGACGACGAACGCAGGCGGCCAGCACCCCGAGACTTTTTGGAGCCAGCCACTCGCCACTGCCCTTGATCTTCCTGAGCCAGACGCTGCTGGGACGCCGCGTCTCCCTCATTCAGGCGTCGCTTTACTGGCGTAGCTTCAACTGTATCCGTGTCCGAAGTAGCGTCGGACCCGATGACTGGTTCAGCCTTGTGCTGGGTCTCGCTTTGAGTCGAACGCCGTTGCGTTGGAGTGCCCGTAACCGTATTTCCATCTGCGTCTTCCTTAGGTGTCTCCATCTTTCTCTCGCTGGTCGCCACTGCATGAGACGCCTCCGCTCCTGCCTTCGACGCCGCGGCCCTCTCTGCTTCCTCTTCATCCATGAGCGATTCACTGTGGTCGGCATTTGTTGCTCGACTTGCTGCACTGGCATAGGAACGGGTACAGTCTGCCTGCTCATGCCCAAAAGCGCGACAACCAGTGCACCTGGGCACCCTGCAGTCACGACGAATGTGTCCCGTGTTCCGGCAACGCAGGCAAAGCGGCGCTCTTCCTGGCACGACCACCAGTGCCATGCCGCTCCCGAGACGCATCTGGTGGGGTATGCGATCCGTAGTAACGCCTTCTTTAAGTAATATTCGAACGAATCTTGTGGTTGACTCAACTCCTTCGAAGTCTTCGTCTCTCCACTTGTCGCTGATGACTTCTTTTACTTCACCGTACTCCCGGAAAGCACGCCGCACAGTCTCTGCGTTGACGTCAAAGGCTACCCAATGCAACTTGAGACGCACCTCTTGCCTTTCTGGGTCGACGACGACGCAAGGCTGGTCTTTCACGGAGAGTAGGCCAGCGTCCAGAAGTATCTTCTTGGCTTCATCTGTCTTCATTTCAAGAAGCCAGACGTGCGACATCTGATACGCTCCTATGCCGCTTACCTCTTGAATGATGCCTAGTTCCTTGAGCGGCTTTCGAAAGTCATTAATCCCGTACGGACGCGCTGCGATATCGCAGTGCAGAACCAACGTGCGTCTGAGTCCTTCTCCTGTGGACAGTGGTGGCAGAATTAAACGGTAGTCCTTGGGAAGTGATGTGCACGAGAAACCGCGGCCAGCGTCGGCCGCTGTAACAGCTCTTGATGAGCGTGCCATCCTGCGTCCGCACGCGTCGGTGACCAGAAGCAGAATGACTGAGCTAGCCGGGCGGTGCTGATCAATGGTGAGTAATTGTGTACTTAAAAAAAACGTAGGTAACAATCCAGAGTGCCAGGTACTCTGTTACGGGATAGCATAAAGCCATCCCGTGGGACTCGCAGAGATCCCAAAATTAATTTCAGCAGTTCCCCTGTCAGCAGAAAGCGGACACGTGCTCGTGGCATACTCTGCTGCCAGTCGCCGCAAGATTCATTCAAGCTAATCTTTTACTTCACGCACCGCGTTCCTCCCACCTGCCGTCTCTGTCTCTCTCTTCTGTCCCCCACTTCTTTCTTTCTTTCCTTCTTTCTTCCTTTCTTTCTTTCTTTATTTATTCATTGATTTATTTATTCTTCTTTCTTTCCTTCTTTCTTTTCTTTCATTCTTTCTTTCACTTCTTTTCTTTTTCTGTCTTTCTCTTTCTCTCTTCTTTTCTCTTTCTTTTTCTTTCCTTCTTTCTTATTCTTTCCTTCTTTATTTATTTGTTAATTTATTTATTTTTCTTTCTTTCCTTCTTTCTTTTAGTTTCTTTGTTTTTCTGTCTTTCTCTTTTTTCTTTCTTTTTTTCTTTCTTATTCTTTTTTTCTTTATTTATTTTTGTTTCCTTCCTTCTTTCTTTTACTTTCTCTTCTTTTCTTTCTTTTCTTTTCTTTCGTATTGTTTATTTATTTATTTATTTATTTATGTTTCTTTCTTTCCTTCTTTTTTTTCTTTCCTTCTTTCTTTCCTTTCCTTCTTTCTTTCTTTCTTTCTTTCTTTCTTGCCTAACCGATACGTTCTAACACTCGTGGCTTCGGCTGACAGTGCCAGCCAAAACGGCTGCACCTCAGCACCGTGCCAGTCGTCAGTACAAATACAGACGTTCGAGGCTTCGGAATGCTCGCGCCTTGCGTGCATTGCCACTGTGTACCCTGAAACCATTGCGACATCAGCAACGCCATATCGCAATGTTTTTAGCACAGGCAGCTTTCAATCACGCTCGACCAAATGAATGAATGCATGATCACACTCAACGCGAAATTCTTCAGTGATAGAAGTTTCAAGAGCGATTTCAGACATATCCTAGGCCACGATCTACGTGCGTATTAATTTTGCACGTCAGTCGCAGCTTCGTACGCACACCAACTTGGAATACAGAGCTGATGTTCACTATAGCTAACCAACGCTTTGATTTTCGCTGGTGTCTGAAGTGGCACCGTCCAGAACAGGTTTAAAAACTGGAAATTACTGCCTTCTCAAATCTGCTGTGTCAACTTCCGGGTCTTCTTCTGTGCCGCTCCACGGATGCTTAGATAACTTTTTTTTTTCTTATTGTGCCAGTTCACCCCATTTGCGTTTTTAACGACCCTGTGTATTCTCAGAAAACTCACAGATAGTGGACATCAATTACTATTGTACAGAACGTTTCTGCGGAGCACAACATGCACAGACACACAAAATTGTTACGAAAAGATTTCTATACATTCCGTGTTGTTTATTCTCGCATTTACACTCCGCGTAGTTGCTCATGTTGTATATCCTATTAATTACGCACATTTTCTAATCACTAAAATGTCTTGTTTTGAATGCGAAGCATTTCTTAGCGAACTTCAGCGATTTCTATCTATCTATCTATCTATCTATCTATCTATCTATCTATCTATCTATCTATCTATCTATCTAGCCGCCTACGCCTGGCCGTTCCGATCATGGTATCGATACCAAACTTGGTATTGTATAACATGATTCTATGAAGAACATATTTGACTAGTCATAATATGAAAATCATGACATGTAGTCATGATTGTCATGATTTACATTTCATTGTTCTGCAGCTCTTGCGGTGGTTTCGTTCACATGGCATGTTTCAAAACTGGAATGGTATGACATGATTGCATGGCAAGCACGAAGCGACAAACCCTAACATAAAAATCCTGACATGCGTGTCATGTAACAACATGACTACATGCCACGCTAATGATACGTTCGCGCCCGTTTCGCTAGCGTCACATATACCGAATGTGGTATTACAGTACATGAATAAACGACGAAGGTATGTGACTGGTGCAAACATGATAAACATGAGATGCACATCTTGTAACATGACTACATGCTACGCTCATGATGCGCTCGCAGCCGTTTCGCTAGCTTCGCATATGCCAAATTTGGTATTACGTGACGCAGGTATGTGATGACGAAGGTATGTGACTGGTAGAAACATGATAAACATGAGATGCTTCTCATGTGAGAACATGACTACATGCCAAAGTCAAGGCGCCAATACATTTCGACGTGACGCGGTGCGCGTGCTCGCCGGCGTTCATTTCCTCGCGTAACGCCGGCGTTGCCAGCCCAGGCACCGGTCCTGCCATATACTTGCAGGGGCACGCCGCACTGCGTTGCTTTGACGCATGCGTGTTTGAGCACATCTGGCGTCCCTCCGTCACGAAAAGAGGGAGACACAGTGTTGTCTGTGTAACGCATCGGCGTGAAATGCCGCATATCGCATTTCGAACCGGTTGCCATCGGGCCACGCCGACAGACGCTGGTCACGCCTGGCGTCAGACTATAGAGTGCTCGCGTTTTGCTAACGTAGCATCGCTGTGCCCAGCATGCGCGCGCGTCAATGCTACATTGGAGTATATTGGGCCCTTCATGAAGCACTTGCGGCCTTTTTGCTAGCTCCACATATGCCACAGTGGGTGTTACGTGTCGTCAATGGACCATGAAATATATGACTGGTGCAAACATGATAATCCTGACACGCGTGTCATGTAAGAACATGACAATATACCACGCTCATAGCGTACTCGCGGCCGTTTCGCTAGCTTCACATATAATAAATTTGGTATCACGTGACGTGAATAGAACGTGAAGGTAAACGACTCATCCAAACATGATAATAATGACATGGAAGTCATGTACGGCATCATTTATCTCCAACTCGTAACGTTGTGCTGATATTAAAGTGACATATCAACATATTTCATTCGTGCTTCGCATATCATGGATTCCCACTGTACGTGGAATCTGCCTTTTTTTTTTAGACGCGTCCTCGGCACGCAATGGCGAGGCGCTTTGCATACTAAGCTACACTGAAAATGAGGCAGTGACGCTTGTCCCTATCTATCACCGTAAATAAAGAGACTCAACAATTGATTCGCAGCAAAGGCAACAGCAATGAACATTTATTTCTGCGAAGTTTTCCCTTCGTGACCCCAGAGAATCAAGTGGCATCACGAATTTATTTGTTCGTATACAGGGGGTAATGGTCAGAAATAGAGTAGCGAAGCTTCCAGTCGCATGGCTTTTCGAGAATAGCTGGGAATGCATCGACGTTACACGTACGGAGCACGTGGAGCTATAAATAAACAACTTCGAGAGAGCGACGAAAGTTTTTCTAAGAACTTACACACAGCGCGTCATGCAAACGTGCCCATCTTTTTTCCCACTGTCGACAGCACAGATAAAATGGTGCTCCGCCGATGCTAGCGCAGCAGAACTACCGTGAATAATTCCATCCCACGTACGAAGTCCTCTCCGTCCCTACATTTCAAAATACGGTGGCACGAATGTGCTTCTGTAATTTCTTACCGCGAGTTTTGGACCACCATAAATCATGATCACCGCCATGAATACTTTCGATTGGAGCTCACGTTATACGCGCCACACCGAATGCAGTTCTGAATAAGTACATGAAAGTAAAACGAGATTAAGCATGGTGCGGTGAATCAGTACAATGCTGCAAACGTCAGGAGAAGTGCAAACAAAAATCGGCTGCCCGTCAATGCAGATTCGTGCGGAGCAATGTGTTCTGTGAAGGATATAAATAGGTGAAACATCTTAACAACATTTTGTACCGTAAAAACGAAACGAACCAATGCACGATCATGGCTTTCCGGTTATACAAAGTACGCCATCCAACATGATTTACGCGACTGATGTTGTCGAAGGGATTGATGTGTGGGTTTTGACGTCCCGAAACAACCATAAATCTATGAGAGACGCCATAGGGGAGGGCTCCGAAAATTCGGACCACCTGGAATTCTTTAAAGCTCACCCAAATCTGAGCACACGGGCCTACAGCATTTTCGCATCCATCGAAAATGCAGTCACCACCGCCGGGATTCGATCTTGTGACCTGCGGAGTGGAGCGTTCTCGAAAGGAGTGCAACAAAAATGCCATGGCAGTGAAAGACTAACACAAAAATTAAAAAGCAGAAAAATTAAGAAATATCTCATTTAAGACGGATGCATAATAAAAAGGCATAAATGAAAGCGACTAAAATGTTCGGCTAGGAGTCAGTCGGAAACTTTTCACACACATACACGCAAGCCATTCTCTCATTTCCACAAAAAACTAAAAATTGAAATTGAAAAAAAAATATCTGCCGTGACCAGGATTCGAACCTGGGTTATTGCGGCCCCACGTCACCCCCGGAAGCTTTTCGAAAAGATTTTCCGGGGGTGACGGGCCACAACGCAAGGTACTAACCACTATACGATCACGGCTATCCCGGAGGACGGGTGACGGAGAAGCAAAAGCTGAGCATACCTCGAAGAAAGGAAACCGGCTCGCAGAAGTGGATCTCTGAGTGACGGGATAATCCACCAGGGCAAAGAAAAGGCAACCGTAGAAAAAAAAAAAAAGCCGCTGCGACCAGACGGAAAAGCTGTTATCCTCTCACGTGATGCGCCGTGCGCCTTCTTCTGACCTCTACCACCACCGTAGGAGAGAGAAAAAGAGGGGGAGTTCGGGTTGAGAGTACTGCACTAAAGGGAGAAAAAAAGTGCTGCATTCTAACCTTTCCTTGCTGAAAGAAGTTCATTGTTTCGGAAGATGGCTGTACAGTGGAGAAAAAGAGGGTTGAAAAACAGTGCATGCAGCATTACAAATAACCTCTCTTAATATTAAGGAAGTTATCTGAGGGGATTGTTTCTGTTTGTTTGTTTGTTTGTTTGTTAGAAGCAACTAATTTAACCAACAGCCAGGGGAAGCGTTTGTGATATTATTCATTTTTGAACAGTTTTTTAACAATTTGAAACCCCGGCTGCGGCGGCTGCATTTCCGATGGAGGCGGAAATGTTGTAGGCCCGTGTGCTCAGATTTGGGTGCACGTTAAAGAACCCCAGGTGGTCTAAATTTCCGGAGCCCTCCACTACGGCGTCTCTCATAATCATATAGTGGTTTTGGGACGCTAAACCCCACATATCAATAAATCAACAATTTGAAACCAAATTGAAAGTAATTTTGTCTAAAATGAAAAGAGTTCATTTTAGTTTAGCTTAAATCTATTGCACTTTATTTAGAAAACAAAAAATAATGGCGCCACATATGATTACCGTGGTTTGATTGGGTAATGGTTTCTTTGTATGATTGTTGCCTACGAAATTACGGCACACGTATTATCATGTTCACGCTCCCCCGTTTAGGTCGCGGGATCAAATCCCGGCTGCGGCGGCTGCATTTCCGGTGGAGGCGGAAATGTTGTAGGCCCGTGTGCTCAGATTTGAGTGCACCTTAAAGAACCCCAGGTGGTCGAAATTTCCGGAGCCCTCCACTACGGCGTCTCTCATAATCATATGGTGGTTTGAGACGTTAAACACCACAAATCAATCAATTAACGCTCCCCCGTCGTTTTTTCACTGTTCCACATGCGCGCACCCTCCTCTCTACAAAACTATTGTTTGTTTGTCTCATAATGACAAATACTTGCGTACATGCAGCACACGTATCACTTACGTATCGAAGACAAGTGCTTCTGCTAACGTATCACTGCACGGTGGAAGCGTTTCATGTTTTGAAAATACGGCCGTGTATGGAGGGAGAACTTGAATGGTACGGGGCTATGATGTCACCCTATCACGACAATATTATACCTTACTATGTGGATAAGTGTTTGATAGTATACGTTACATTAAATAACTTAGATATCACCCACAAAAACGCCCCTCCGCATCCATTGTCGTTGGTCAGTAACCGACACATATATTGTATTTTTTCCCCTTATGCCTTAATGGAAGTTTCGGCATTGATCATCTTCAGCATTATCATGTTTGCCAGTACAGTCAACAAGATAAGAGACATACGTACTGGGTGTTTTCTGGACTTGCAATGTTAATAAATTGATGAGTGGGTCAAGACGCATCAATTGCTCCAGGTTACACGTTAAGTCATTCTCTTAGCTTTATTGCTCTTGCTGCTGTTCAACTCTAACTATGGCTCACACCCACAGGTGGGAATTAGCCAGGAATTGAGTGGTTTTATAAATGGTTATCAAAACTTTACGATAACAGAGGCTATGAAATAGAAACATAAATTATAGAAGAAATTCCGGTGCTCGACCAAGCGTATAGCTATAACGAAACACCTCTTTTTTTACACTAGTAATAAATAATAAAACTATTTGATACCCTAAATATACCCTAGGCGGGGAGGAAACAGGGTCTCCAGACCTCTTCCAGGGCAGCCTAGGCTCAGGCCACAAATTTCCCGGAGTTATTAATAAAACTGCTACAACTACCACTACCACCATCACCACCATATCCTAATTGATCTCGTAGGACATTTTCTTCTAGTTTCCTCGCTCTGGATAATACCCACCACGGGAAAAAGACCAGGAAGCAGCCAGTTCTACAGTTTACAGTCGTTCACTTGTGCCATCGTACTATACGGATAACTTCCAACGAAATAATATATGCATAAATAAGAGCAAAGGTACTCAACTTTTGCAGCAGAATGGTGATTAATCATACGAATAATTTGTATCTAATTTCTCATCATTCATTGAGTAGTCTCATTTCACTGATAATTGTGCAAATAACACTAAAATAGGTACGTGACAAACTTTCATTTGCAATGTCCTAGGTAAAAGAAGAACTGTTGAAGACAGCGCCAGTCCAATTTGATCCAACGGAATTTCTCAAGTTCTGCTCGTCAGTTAGTATGCTCGAGGCTTGCGTATTTAGATTTAAGCGCATGTTAAAGAACCCCGGATAGTCGAAACTCGCGGGGCCCTCTATACGGTGTCCCTTATAATAACAGCACGTTATCGGAACGTTAAATCACAACAACTGTTTTACCGATTTCACGTAATGAAAAAAATGAAAAATAATAAAATGATTAATTTTCTCAGGCATGCTACCAAGTTACAGAGGCAACGAAGAAAAATAATAGGTGCTTCTCGTGTCCCTCCGTCTTTGCGATACTTTCCCATTTGTATAAGGCTCCTTCATGCTACTCTTTTTCATTGTCCTTCTAACAAGATAAACATTTGAAGATAATAGTCTTTCTTGGGATAATTGAACGCAGAAATTTTGGTAAATGTGTCTTTCAGTCTGTCTGTCTGTCTGTCTGTCTGTCTGTCTGTCTGTCTGTCTGTCTGTCTGTCTGTCTGTCTGTCTATCTATCTATCTATCTATCTATCTATCTATCTATCTATCTATCTATCTATCTATCTATCTATCTATCTATCTGTCTGTCTGTCTGTCTATCTATCTATCTATCTATCTATCTATCTGTCTATCTATCTATCTATCTATCTATCTGTCTGTCTGTCTGTCTGTCTGTCTGTCTGTCTGTCTGTCTGTCTGTCTGTCTGTCTGTCTGTCTGTCTGTCTGTCTGTCTGTCTGTCTGTCTGTCTGTCTGTCTGTCTGTCACACGAAATGATTTAACCCCCCGGTGAAAGTTTAAGCACTTGCTGAACGACCAGCCATTCAACTGGTGGCTCCATCGAAACTTGTGAACATTGTTGATCAAAAAGCGAATATTACGCATATCGGAGGCGTAACATCAATACGTAAGAAATACGTGGTGTGTTCCTTTACTAGAAAATAGGTATGCACGTAATTTTAAAGAACCTAGCGTTTCTTAGGCTGCGCTGAAAATGTAACGCTATGTACGAGTGAAGGCCGGCAGAAGACTATCGCCTTTAGACGACATTGGCAGCGAACCATGCAATTGCATGGCTAATTTTTTTGTAACTCTTTTTACACAAGAAGCGCCTTTTCTCGTGAGACTGCTCACCTATCTCGAGCGATGTTTAAGGGTTTGAAATGGAGTACGTGTCTTCATGCCAGACCGACAACACCGTAAAAAGGATGTGCTATGCCAGTAACAGAAAAGGGAATTTCAAAGTGCAGATGTGCTCAAGTAGCGTTCTAAACATGAGTTATGTAACATATCTATCCGAAGAACGCGAATTGCAGTTGGTACGAGGACATTAGTTTCAGAGTAGCTGGACTCTCGCTACGGTTCGGATAAAACTAACTTCATAACGCATTATGAAGTCGCTCGGGTTTACTGCACCCCGTGTGCCTTATAAAGGTGGTGAAAAGGGGATGATGGGGATTGTTGGGAGTGAAGGGAGAGGAAGTTTGCATCTCCCTTTCGTACTACCCGCCGACGCCTATGGTTACAGAGCGTTAAACCTAATATTATTCTTAATGAATGAATAAATGAATGAATGAATGAATGAATGAATGAATGTGACCTTTATTAAAAGAAAGGACAACTCTTGGCCGCTGTAGGAGAAAAGCTGGGTAAGGAAGAGGCAAGAAAAAGGGGCATAAATGGTGGGCAGCAGCTCCACGTCACGCCTTCGCACGGATCAGGTGACCTCTCGTATACACTACTCGAAGCAGACCACTTTGACTACCGTAGACCGCGAGAGTTTTTCTGTGCTTCGTGGTCTGACTTTATTAAATTCCGTGCAGTGGTCATGTCGCCTTGCCACAATTGTTGAATGGGCCGTCTGCCTTTGGAGAATGCTGCGCATGTTCACATAAGGCAGGTGTCCTAAATCTGCTCGGCAGTATCTGAGAGTGTTTACCGCGTAGACATATTCATACTCGAAGGTGGGTGATCTTGCTGCTATTTGTCTAGCATGTGTGGTGTGTATTTAGAGTTGGCCATTACTTTGTTCAAAATGTTTTTAGGGGCGAAGCTCCTTAGGGCGTGGGCTGTGCGTCCCCTGTAGCCTGTATGTAGCCACCTCTAGTTTAGTTCTTGCAGTGTTCACTAGATGGCGGTACCGTCCCCTGTATGTAACCACCTCTAGTTTAGTTCTTGCAGTGTTCACTAGATGGCGGTACCGTCTCCTGTATGTAGCCACCTCTCGTTTAGTTCTTGTAGTGTTTACTAGATGGTGGTACTTGTAGCTGATGATGAAAAGATGCAAGATGTTATAAACTAGAAAGCGGTACTTGTAGTTGATGAAAGACGCGAGATCTTATAAAATAGGAATGATGTCACATATGGCGCGTGTCATTGGTTGAAGGCAATCGTTCGATTTAGTGCGGCGACGTACGCTAGGGGGAGCGATGTAATAAAATCGAGTGGGCAAAATGTACAGAGGATTCATGGCTTACCAGGTTTACCTCCGGAGCTTCGCCCACTCATCGTCATTCACTTCGTGGATATGGCGGAATTTTTTTTGTTGACGCGTAAACCCATCTTTGTAATTTAACATACACGCTGGTGTACCTTCCATTGTCAATTTCTGCTGTCTGATCTAACTGTAGTGCGAATGCAATGCATCAGTGCTCTACTAGGAGTGCCTGCTGTTCATTTCTTAAAATGGGGATTTGGGTATGGCGCGGGAAACTACATTTGCTCAAATCAACCTGCTCGAGCGGTGATCGCATGGACACCTTAGTTTCCCGCTTCCATGCCAGTGTGCGCTGGTGTGCAGAGGATTTCAACATTTGTCCCGATATCTTCAAATTTTTTTGTCTTACCAAGAGAGAACGTGGTTGACGAATCGGATTCTGCATAGATGATTATGCTCTGTGCGCTTAAAAAGTTTTTATATTCTAAAAAAATGGCAGATCTACGTACAGCGGGAATCAATGATCGGCGAAGCACGAATGACGAAGGTTGATATGTCACTTTAAAATCAGACATAAATTATGCCGTGCATGACCTCAATTTAATGCTGATCCTGTTCGCGCCAGGCATTCGTGTTTGTCGTCCTTTGACGTTGCGCAATACTAAATTACGTATATGTAAAGCTAGCGAAACAACCTCGAGTGCACCATGAGCGTGGCGTATAGCCACGATTTGCATGACATGCATGTTATGATTTTCACTTTATGGTCTGTCACTTATGTTCGTCATGCGGTCATTTCGTAGCATACCAGTTTTGCAATATGTCTTGTGAAAGAAACCACCGCGATGGTAGCAAGACCATGAAATGTAAAGCATGACATTAGTGACCAATCATGTAAAGTTTTTCATGTCATGGCTAATCACTTATTCTTGTCATCAAGTCATGTTTTGCCGTACCAATTTTGTTATATATACTATTATAGAAATGGCAGGAGAGCTATAAACAGATAGACAGATGCGGTGAAGGTCGCCAAAGTTCGCTAAAAAATTCTTCGCATTAAAAAGCCGAAGTTCACTAAAAAATGCTTAGCATTAAGAAAAGGAAGATCTTTTGAACAGAAAAAATAATTGCGCCCAACGTGGGGCTCAAACCCACGACCCTGAGATTAGGAGTCTCATGCTTTACCGACTGAGCTAGCCGGGCTTTTTTTTTCTTTATTGCCTTCTTGACTACAGATCAAGCTAATATGACAATCACTATCACACGTGTTTCATGCGTGACAACGCGTCAAACAAAGATATTACATCTTCATTACAGTCGGTAGTCTTATACACATCTCGCACATTTATAGCAGCTTCCACGAAACACTCATTAACAGATAGAACTCTCACATCACAGTGTCTGTACGATAGCATACTAAGCCAAACCGAATGAAGACCAAGTACAAATATAACATCCAAATTTTGCACAGAACTATCACAAGGCAAAAAACGAATTCCATATGAAGTAAGAGGTAAATCTTTTTTTAAAGTCCTCTGTAAAATGTCCCAAAAGAAAATAGCGTTCTTACAATCAATAAACACATGTTCAATGGTCTCAGGTTTGTTACACAGGAGACAGCTGCTTCCCCATGGTACATACATCTCTTTCTCTTCAAGCCACGTTTTTACTAGCAAGGTTCCCGTATGAAGTTTAGAAAAGAAGGTTTTCACATTGGGTGGTATACACATGTTTTTCACTCGCCGGGCGATACGGAGAGCGAGCAGTCTATAGATATATGTCCTGTCAGACGTCACTGCCAGTCACCAGGAGTACATGTACTAGTAAACTCTACCGGGAGCATTCATTCACACTTTTCTCCGCTTATACGAAACATCATTCCTTTTACACGCCGTTTCTTATTCGGTGTGTGTCCCTACTCTACCCCAATTTATCTTTCTTTCTTTCATTCATTCATTCTCTCGCTCTCCTTCCTTCTTTTCTTCCTTCCTTCTTTTCTTCCTTCCTTCCTTCCTTTCTCTCCCTTTCTCTTTCTTTCTTTCTTTCCCTTTTTCCTTTTTTAGTTCTTTTCTGTCTGTCTGTCTCTCTGTCTGTCTTTCCTTTTTTCTTTCCTTCCTTCCTCTTTTGCTTCCTTCCTTCCTTCTTTCTTCCTTTCTTTCTTTCTTTGTTCCTTTCTCACTTACCCAGTAGATTCTGATAGTCTTTGCTTTGGCTGACAATGATAACTGAAGCGGTCGCATTTTGGCATACTGCCAATCGTCAGCCACTAACACACACGAGCAGGCCTTTCGGATACTCGAGCCTCGCGGGCATTGCTACTGTGCGCCGAGTGACCATTACGACAGTAGCAACATCACATCGCAATATTTTTCGCTCAGGCAGATATCAATCACGCTAGGCTAAATGAATGAACAAATGAATGAATGAAGACATTCAGCACAAAGTTATTCCGTGAAAGAAGCTTCCAGAGCTAATTCAGGTATGTGCTTACCGCAATGTAGGTACGTATTATCTTGCACATCAATCAGAGCTTCGAATTCACGCCCACTCGTGTTACCAGGCTGGTCTATTATACTATCTACGTGCCTCGATATTCGTTTGCGTCTGAAGTGGCACCGTGCAGCACGGTCTTGAAAAATGAATATTACTACCTTCTCGAATCGCGGCCTAGACGTCTGGGTATTCTTCCATCCCGCTCTTCTGATTCGAAAATAACTTTTCTCATGGGGCCAGCTCACCCCATTCACATTTTTAAGGATCTTGTGTGCGTTTCTGCGTTTTTTATTCTCGTATTTCTATTCCGCGTAGATGCTTCTGCCATATCTCGAGTACAGACCTTTTTTCATCGCTCCACTGTCTTGTTGTTCTATATGGTTCTTCGTCACGCAAAAGTGACATGATTTACATACTAAAGCTCCACTGAAAGTGTGGCAGTGACACTTGTCCCTATTTTAAAGAGTGAAAATCTTCAATAATCGTAAAGGCGACAGCCATGCATATCCATCTATTTCAGCAAAGTTTCTCTTTACCACGCCAGAGACTCAATAAGCATCGCGGCAGAGTTGTACAAGGGTGGAATGGTTGGGAATACAGTAGAGAATAGCTGGTAATTGGGATGAGAATAGAAAGGAAAAGGCAAGAGAGTAGAGAATAGATGAGAATGCATCGAAGTTATTTGGCGTTAAACCCCAAATATCATCATCGAAGTTACGCGTACGAAGCACATGGAGCTATAAAAAAAAACAAATTTACAAGACCGATATCGCTCGACAAAAATTTTTCAAGAAGTTAAACACAGCGCGTCATCCAAACGTGCCCAACTTTTTCACACCGCCGACACAAAAGATAGAATGGCATTCCGCATATGCTGGCGCGGAGAAACCACCGAGATAATTTCCGTTTCGCGTGCAAAGTCCTGTCCTTCATTACATGTCAATGTGCTCAAGAAAACGGCAGCATGAATAAGCTTCTTAAATCCTTACCACTTGTGTTAAAAAAGGTATGCCGTGACCAGCACTAATCATTGATTGATATGTGGGGTTTAGCGTCCCAAAACCACTATTAGGTTTTTGAGAGACGCCGGAGTGGAGGGCTCCGAAAATTTCGACCATCGTTGGTTCTTTAACGTGCGCTGTTACAAAGCAGTAACGAAATCCTTGGGCCGGCTGCCCCCAAGCGTGCCTTCCCGTCATCTCGGACATTCTTTTGTGGGGTGCGGGTTGTCACCTGCACCGGCTGTATTTGTCTCGGCTGTGCGATTCGCCTGCGGGGCAGTGGCTACGGGCGGGCCCATCTGGAATGTGCGGAAGGCTGGTTGTGTGCTACAGGAGCGACTGCCGTGAATTCCTCCTGCATGGTCGCTTCCGAGTCCCCTCGCGTGTGCCACGTGCATCTGCCACGTGTGTGAAGGGATACTTGTGTTGTGCTCTCCATGAGTGGTTGGTTCCCCGAAGAGACATTCCGCCCCTATCTTCGGAACTTCACGGCGAGGCAGCGGGAGCAGCCTGCCAGAAGAAAACAGGAGAGAGTCGGAGAAGAATCGTCGTTCGGACGTTAGTGTCCAACATGTTGCAAATAAACGTCTTGTTAAGTTTTCCTTTACGCCTGTCCCTCTGCCTCAGCTCTCGAGGGTTCTGAACGTCCCCGTGGCCTGCGGAATGACGACCACCACCCAGCTCCATGCTACCTACTGGATCCGCTGCGGCCACCGACGCGGCTCGTAACAGCACCCAAATCTGAGCAAACGGGCCTACAACATTTCCGCCTTCATCGGAAATGCAGCCGCCGCAGCCGAGATTTGATCCCGCGACCTGCGGGTCAGCAGTCGAGTACCTTAGCCACTAGACCACCGCGGCAGGGCACCAGCACAAATCATGATCCCCGCCACGGTTGCTGTCGATTCGAGCACAGGTCATAGGCGCCGCACTGTATAAGTACATGATAGTAACACAAAATTGAATATAGTGTTGTGAATTGGTACAATGTAACAAACGTCCGGAGAATTGCTAATAAAAGTCCGTTACCCATTAACGCTGATTCATACGATGCAGAGTGTTCCGGGAAGACTATAAATAGGTACTACAGTTTTTAAAAAATGTGTACCAAAAAAGATAGCGAATCACTGTATACACGATAACGGCTTTTTGGTTAGACAGGTATGCCATCTAACATGATTTCCACTAGTTGTCTTCTCCAAGGGAGCACAACAAATATGACATGACACCGAAAAACGAACACAAAGAATAAAATGCAGAAAAATGCGTATCCTAGTTAACAAGGATGCGTAATAGAAAGGCACAAATGTAAGCGACTATAATGAATGACCAGGAGTCAGCCGGAAACTTTTCACGCTGACACACGGCAGTCACTCTCCAATTGTCGCTAAATAAAAAAAACACATCAAAATTAGTAAAAAAAATTTGCCGTGACCAGGATTCGAACCTGGGTTATTGCGGCCACAACGCAAGGTACTAACCACTATACGATCACGGCTATCCCGGAAGACGGGTGGCAAGGAAGTAAAAGCTAGAGCAGACATATAAGAAAAGAAACCGGCTCGCAAAAGTGGATCACTGAGTGACGGGACAATCCACCAGCACAAAGAAAAGGCAACCGTAGAAGAAGAAAAAAAACTGCTCTTCCCAGACGGAGCAGCTATGGTCCTCTCAGCCCCCAATAACAAAGAAAGAGAGAGACAGAGAGAAAGAAAGATAGAGAATTGGGAATGAGAATACTGCGCTGGAGGGAGTAAAAGAGTGCACCTTTTTGAACCTTTCCCTGCTGAATGAATTACATGGTTTTGGTAGAGAACTCTGCAGTGCCGAAAAAAAGTAAAAAAAACAATGCATCAGCCTTTAAAGATCACTTTTTTTTCAGTTTTAAGGAAATTGTTCGAATGGTTTTTTCGTTGTTGTTGTAGTGGTTGTTAGACGCATCTGATGAAACCGACAACCATGAAGAGCATATGATACGTGATTCATAACTTGAAATGGTATCTTAATGATCTGAAACAAGATTGAAAGTAATTATACCTACAACTAAAAAAACTTATTTCGGTCAAGGTTAAAATCATTGTGGTGCTTTTAGAAAGCGTTAAATATTAGCCATTATGCTTTATGCGGTTTATTTGAGTGTTCTTTCTCTTTTGTGAATGTACGGATGTTGCCTACGTGATTACGGCACAGGCAATCTCGTGTTCTTCCCACTCCTCCTCGACTCTTCAACATCTCCACAACCTCCACTACCACACACATTATCCTTGTTTTTCCTACATTTCATACTTTACTTTGGCTGATAATCATTTTCGTGGCGTAAATGCAGCTCAAATATCGCTTTGCATCGATGACAAGTGCTTCTGATAACGTATCGCTGCACGATAAAAGCGCTTCCTGCATTGACAATGAGAAAAAACTTAAAAGGTACGTGGTCATATATTGGCGCTATCGCGACGATGAAACACTTTATTTATCTGGATGTGTGTTTCAACGTACAAAGCAGCAAACCTACTGTAAGTACTACCCACTAAAAGCATTCATCCTCATCCAAAGTCGTCGGCCACTAATTGACGCGCAAATACTGTATTTCTTTCTATCCCTTTATGAAGAATTATTAACTGATATTGATAATCTTCAGAATCGCCACTTTTGACAGTTTCCATCGGCAGGATGCAAGCTATATAAACTGGTGGCTTTCCAGATTTGCTATCCTAATGAATTGGTAGGTGGGGTACTGCCCATCATTTTCTCTTGGTTATACGCTTTCCCTAATGCTTTGGCTTTAATGTTGTTGCCGTGGTTCACCTCCAACTGCGGCTCACAGCCACTGTGGGGGATTTACCGAGAATTGAGTGAACGCTGCAGCCCGTGTGTGTAGATTTAGGTGAACGTTAAAGAACCTCAAGTGGCCGAAATTTGCGGAGCCCTTTATTACGGCGTCTCTCATAATCATACGACGAATTGGGGTATTAAAACTACCCCGCCACGGTGGTCTAGTGGCCATGGTACTTGGCTGCTGACCCGCAGGTCGCGGGATTTATTTCCGGTTGCGGAGGCTGCATTTTCGATCGAGGCAAAATTGATGTATAAGCCCGTGTGCTCATATTTGGGTGCACGTCAAAGAACCCCCCGTGGTCGAAATTCCCGGAGCCCTCCACTACGGCGGTTTTGGTGGTTTTGGGGCGTAAGCCCAAATATCAATCAAATTAATTGGAATGTTAAACCCCACCCATTATTCAATATTATTATAAATTGAGTGATTGTATAAAATAGTACACATATTTACGACAAGCTAAGCTGTAGAACAGAAACATATATTATACAGGTATATTGGGTGCTTGGCCAAACGTATAAAAAACAGAGCTGTCTCTTTTATACTAGTTGTAGAGGATCTAATAATGCAATACCATAATTCATTGTTTAAAACACCTTGTACTCGTTTAATTTGTCGCTCAGAACGGTACCCGCTACGGGAAAACGGACCAAGAAGTAACCGGTGTTGCAGCTTACAATCGTTCGTATCGTCGTACTCATACAGAAAATTTCTACCCAAGTATTATATATGCGTAATCAAGATGAAGGTGGCCACTACTTTTGCTGTTAAATAGCAATCGTAATGAATCATACAAATAAATAATATCTTATTTCTCTTAATTTATCGAGTAGTCTCCTTTGACTCTGATAATGTTGCAAACAAGACTGAAATGATAATGTGACAAAATTTCATTCGCGATGTCCCAGGTTAAAAAACGATCCTTGAAGACAGCGCCAGTTTGGTTTGATGAAACGAAATTTCTCGAATTCTGCTGCCTTGTCAATTAGTACGATTAAGGCATCTAGGCATGTGCACTTAGGCCTAGGTGCACGTAAAAGAAATCTAGATAGTCGAAATTTGCGGAGCCTTCTATGGGCGTCCCTTATAATGATACGACAGTTTTGGAACGTTAAAAATCATTCAACTTGATATCCATTTCACCCAATGAAATGAATAAAAATTTAAAATGGTCATTTTTTTCAGGCACGCTATACCGAGTTACAGAGGCTACAAAAGAAAAATAATAAGGGCTTCTCATGTCCGTCCGTCTTTGCGATACTTTTTCATTTGTACAAGGCTCCTTCATCACACTCTTTTCTATTGTCCTTCTAACAAGATATACATTTGAAGATAATATCTTTCTTGGGATACTTGAACGCAGAAATTTTGGTAAGCGTGTCTTTCAGTCTGTCTGTCTGTCATCGATACTTATGAACATCGTCGATCAAAAAGCAAATAACACGCATATCGGAGGCGTAACATCAATACGTAAGTATTACGTGTTCCTTTAGTAGAAAATAGCTATTTACGTAATTCTATAGGACATAGTGTTTCTTAGGCTGCACTGAAAATGTGACGCTATGTACGAATGAAGGCCGGCAGAACACTATCGTCTTTAGACGACATTTGCAGCGAAGCACGCAAATACATAGCTAATTTATTTTTTTACCTCTTTTTTCACACGAAGCGCACTTTCCCGTTAGGCTGCTGACCTATCTCGAGTGATGTTCAAGGGTCTGAAAAGGAAGTCGTGGGTTCACGCTAGACCAATGACACCGTGAAAAGATGCACTACAGTGCCAGTAACCGAAGAGGGAATTTCAAACTGCCGATGTACTCAAGTAGCGGTGTAAACGTCGGCTAAGTAACACATCTATCAGATGAACGCGAGTTGGTGCAGGGACATCATTTTCATAGTAGCCGGACTCTTGCTATGGTTCGTTTAAAACTGCCGTAATAACGCGTTATGAAGTCACTTCGTTTGCCGCACCTCGTGCGCCTTATAAAGGTGGTAGAAAACTGTTGGTGGGGCTTGTTGGGAGTGAAGGGAGGGGGAGTTTGCATCTCCCTTTCGTACCACTCGCCGACGCTTGCGATTACAGAGGGTTAACCCTAATATTATTCTTGATGAATAAATGAATGAATGAATGAATGAATGAATGAATGTGACCTTTATTAAAGGAAAGGACGACTCTTGGCCGCTGTAGGAGATGAGGTGGGAAAGGGGCAAGGAAAAGGGGCATAAAGGGTGAGGAGCAGCTCCACGTCACGCCTTCGCACGGGTCAGGTGACCTGTCGTATATACACTACTTGAAGCAGGCCACTTTGACTACCGTAGACCGTGAGAGCATTCTGTGCTTCGTGGTGTGACTTTATTAAATTCCGTGCAGTGGTCATGTCGCCTTGCAACATTTGTTGAATGGGCCGTCTGCCTTTTGAGAATGCTGCGCATGCCCCAATAAGGCAGGTGCCCTAAATCTGCTCGGCAGTTTCTGACAGTGTGTAATGCGTAGAAGTATTCACACTCGAAGGTCTGTTATCGTGCTGCCATTCGTCTAGTATGTGTGGTGAGTATGCAAGCTTGGTAATTACTTTGTTCAAAGAGTTTTCTTGTTGATGCGTAAACCCACCTTTGTATATATATATATCATACACGCTGGTGTAGCTTCCAAGAGTCGATTTTTTGCTGTACTATTTAATTTTAGTGCGAATCTAATGCGTCAGTGCTCTGCTAGAAGTGCCTGCTGTTGATGTCTTAAAGTGGGGATGTGGGTATGGCGCGGAAAACTACTTTTGGTCAAATCCACCCGCTTGAGCGTAGCCTACATGAGTGCCTCAGTTTGCCCCTTCCAAGCCAGTGTGCCCTGGTGTCCCGAGAAATTCAACATTTGTCCCGGTGTCTTCAAATCTTTCAATAAAGTAAAATATTGCGAGGATAAAGCAGTACCAGGATGAACGGAACACGTGTTGCTTAACAGTGGAGAACATGGGCTACAAAACCAATGCTGCACAGATAATTGTGTGCTCTGTGCCCATCAACAGAGAGTTTTTATATTTAAAAAAACTGGCAGATTCCACGTACAATAAAAATCAATTATATGCGAAGTACGAATGAGGAACTTTGATACGTCACTTTAAAATCACAACACCATTACGAGGTGGACGTATATTATGCCATACATGACCTCCATGTGATGATGATCCTGTTCGCGACAGGCATTTGTGTTTGTCGTCCTTTCACGTCACGTGATACCGAATTTCGTATATGCAAAGCTAGCGAAACGGCCGCGAGCGCACAATGAGCGTACCATGTAGTAATGTTATAGATGACATGCATGTTGTTTATCATGTTTCGACTTGTCTTATACCTTCGTGGTCTATTTATGTCACGTGATAACAAATTTAGTATATGTGAAGCAAGCGAAACGGCAGCGAGTGCGTCATGAGCGTGGCATGTAGTCAAGTTCTTACATGATACGCATCTCATGATAATCGTGGTTGCACCAGTCATACTTTATCGTCATCCATTCACGTCCCGTAATACCAAATTTGGTATATGTAAAACTAGTGAAACGACCTCAAGCGCACCAAGAGCGTGGCCTGTAGGCACGACTTACATGTCATGCATGTTATGATTTTCACTTTATGGTCTGTCACTTATGTTCGTCATGCAGTCATGTCATAGCATACCAGTTTTGCAATATGTGTTGTCAACAAAATCACCGCAAGAGTAGCAAAACCATGAAATGTAAACCCTGAGATTCATGACAAACCATGCAAAGATTTTTATGTTATACTAGTCACTTATGCTTGTCATCAAGTCATGTTTTGCCGCACGAATTTTGGTATATATACTATTATCGAAACGGCAGGAGAGCTCTAACTCGTAGGCGGCAAGTTAGATAAACAGATAGATAGATAGATAGATAGATAGATAGATAGATAGATAGATAGATAGATAGATAGATAGATAGATAGATAGATACGGTGAAAGTCGCTTAAGTTCGCCAGAAAATGCTTCGCATTTAAAAAAAGGAAGAGTTTCTGTACAAAAAAAAATAAAGCGCCCAACGTGGGGCTCGAACCCACGACCCTGAGATTAAGAGTCTCATGCTCTACCGACTGAGCTAGCCGGGCGATAAGGGTACTAAGTCTACAGATAGATGTTGTGTCAGACCTTACTGCCAGTCACCGGGAGCATTCATTCACGCTTTTTCCCGCTTTCATGAACCGCATTTCTTCCACCTTCTGTTTCTTACTCTCTCTCTGTCCCTACCGCCCCACACTTCTTTTTTTTTTCTTCTTCTTCTTCTTCTTCTTCTTCTTCTTCTTCTTCTTCTTCTTCTTCTTCTTCTTCTTCTTCTTCTTCTTCTTCTGCTTCTTCTTTCTTTTTTTCTTTCTTTTTTTTCTTCTCTCCTTCCTTCATTCCTTTTTCTTTCTTTCTCCTTCCTTCAATGCTTCCTTTCTTCTTTCTTTTTTCTCTTTCTTTCCTTTTTTCCGTTTTTCGTTCTTTCCTTTCTTTCATCTTTCTTTCTTTCTTTGTCTTTTTATTTCTTTTTTGTGTCTTTCTTTCTTACCCAGTACATTCTGACAGGCTTTGCTTTGGCTGACAACGATAGCGGAAGCGGTCGCATTTTGGCATACTGCCAATCGTCAGCATCTAACACACACGAGCAGGCCTTTCGGATACTCGAGCCCTGCGGACATTGCTACTGTGCACCGAGTGACAATCACGACAGTACCAATGTCACATCGCAATATTTTTCGCTCAGACAGATATCAGTCACGCTAGGCTAAATGAAAAAATAAATGAATGAATGAATACATTCATCATGAAATTCTCCCGTGAAAGAAGCTTCCAGAGCTATTTCAGATATGTCCTTACCACAACGTAGGTACGTATTATACTGCACATCAGCCACAGCTTCGAATGCACGCCATCTCATGTTACCAGGCTGATCTATTACACTCTCTACGTACCTTGATGTTTACTTGCGCCGGAAGTGGCACCATCCCGGACGAGTTTGAAAAATGGAAATTACTGCCTTCTCAAATCGTGGCATAGACTTCTGATTCTTCTTCCGTCCCGTCCCTCTGATGCTTAGATAACATTTTTTTTTATTAGGCTAGCTCGCCCCATTCGCGTTTTTAAGGATTTTAAGTGCGCTTCTGCGTTTTTTATTCAAGTATTTACACTCGTCGTAGATGCTCCTGCCGTATCTCCCACAGAGTACAGACCTTTTACATTCGTTTCACTGTGTTTTTTTATGTGTTTCCTCCTCACGTGCAAGCGAGGTGCTTTACATACTAAAGCAACACTGAAGGGGAGGCAGTGACTCTTGTCCCTACCGATAACACCGTAAATGGAGAGAGTGAACAACTTCATTAGTCGTAAAGGCGACAGCCATGCATATCCATTTCTTCATTTTTTTTCCTTCACCACGTCATATAGACTCAATAAGTATGGCGGAGTAGCTTTACATGGGTGGCATAGTTGAGAATAAAGTATAGAGAAGAAATAGAGAAGGTAAACCCTGGGAATGCAACTATAAGTTATACGTACGAAACACATGGAGCTATAAATATACAAATTTACAAAAGCGATATCGCTCGACAAAAGATTTTTACTAAGTTAAACACAGCGCGTCATGCAAACGTGCCTATATTTTTCCTACTGCCGACAGCAGAGATAAAAGGCGTTAAGCAAATGCTCTGCGAGCCGGCGTGATAACTTCCGTTTCGCGGGCAAAGTCCTGTCCCACCATTGCATTTCAAGATGCTCAATAAAACGGCAGGATGGATGTGCCTCTATAAATTCTTACCGCTGTAGTGGTGAAAAAGGTATGCCGTGACCAGCACAAATCCTGATCACCGCCACGGATATTGTCAATCCGAGCGCACGCCATACGCGCCGCTCTGAATAAGTACATGATAGTAAAACAAAGTTAAACATGGTGTTTTGAATTAATAGAATGTTGCAAACGTCCGGACAGCTGCAAATAAAAGTCAGTTACCCATCAACGCTGATTCGTGTGATACAGCCTTAATGCTCTGAGAGGACTCTAAATAGGCGCTGCAATGTTTAAAATTGTGTATTGCGAAAAGGTAGCGAACCGCTGCATGACGACGGCTTTTTGGTAAGACAGGCATGTCATCCAACCTGATTTCCACTGGTTAATTTTTGGAAGGGAACCAAGAAAAAAAAATTCCATGATGCCGAATAACGAACACATAGAATAAAATACTGAAAATAAGCATACTCTATAGTTAATAAGGGTGCGTAATAAAAAAAAGGGTACAAATGGAAGCGACTATTTTGGGTGGCCAGGAGTCAGCCGAAAACTCTTCACACAGACACGCGCCAGTCAATGTTTCATTCTCACTAAAAATAAAAAAAACATCAAAATTGGAAAAAAAAAGTTGCCGTGACCAGGATTCGAACCTGGGTTATTGCGGCCACAACGCAAGGTACTAACCACTATACGATCACGGCTATCCTGGAGGACGGGTGATGGAGAAGCAAAAGCTGAAGCATACCTCGAGGAAAAAAAAAAACTGGCTCGCAAAAGTGGATGACTGAGTGACGGGACAATCCACCAGGACAGCGAAAAGGCAAAAGTAGAAAAGAAACCTGCTCTACCCAGACGGAGCAGATAGATAGATAGATAGATAGATAGATAGATAGATAGATAGATAGATAGATAGATAGATAGATAGATAGATAGATAGATAGATAGATAGATAGATAGATAGATAGATAGATAGATAGATAGATAGATAGATAGATACGGTGAAAGTCGCGGAAGCTCGCTAGAAAGTGCTTCGCATTATAAAAAAAAGAAAGGTTACTGTACAGAAAAAAAATTCGCCCAACGTGGGGCTCGAACCCACGACCCTGAGATTAAGAGTCTCATGCTCTACCGACTGAGCTAGCCGGGCGATAAGGCAACGTTCGTCAGACCTTGCTGTCAGCCACTGGGAGCATTCATTCACACTTCTCTCCGCTTTTACGAACCGCATTCCTTTCACCCGCTGTTTTTTATTCTCTGTCTGTCCCTACTGTCCCCCCACATTTTTTTTTCTTTCTTTCTTTCTTTCTTCTTTCTTTCTTTCTTTCTTTCTTTCTTTCTTTCTTTCTTTCTTTCTCAAGAGTTTCACAAGCGTTCACAAAGGGACCACAAGAAATGCGCTACTTGTGCGTCAATCAGTGACCAACATCTTTGAATGAGGATGAATGCTTTTTGTATGTAGTACTTTAAGCAGGTGTAGTGCATTGTACAGTCAAACACACATCCAGATACATAAAGTGTTTTATTGTGTCGATAGCGCTACTATGAGCACGTACCATTCAAGTTTTATCTCATCAGTGCAGGAAACGCTTTCATCGCGCAGCGATACGTTATCAGAAGCACTTGTCGTCAATGCAAAGTGCTAATTGAGTTGCGTTTACGCTGCGAAAAATGATTATCAGCCAAAGTGAAATGTCCCGTCGCAGAGGTCCAGTGGCTAAGGTACTCGACTGCTGACCCACAGGCCATGGGATCGAAACGTGGCTGCGGTGGCTGCATTTTCGATGGAGGCGTAAATGCTGTAGCCCCTCAGATGTGGATGCACGTTAAAGAACCCCAGCTTGTCAAAATGTCCGGAGTCCTCCGACGTTAAGACGACGTTAAACGCCACATAATAAGCAATCATCAGCCGAAGTGAAATATGAAATATCAGCCAAAATTCATAATGTGTTGGGTAGGGGATGGTGTAGATATACGGAAGAACCATGGTGTCGTAGGGAACATCCTTACATACTCAAAAGAGAAACAACACCTAATTAAACCACATAAAGTGTAGCGGCTATCATTTAATGCTTTCTAAGAGCACCGCAATAATTTGAACCTTGACCAAAAGAATTTTTTTGTGATTAGGTAATATAACTTTTAATATTATTTCAAATTATTACCATATATACGATTTCAGACTATGAATCATGTGTTCTGTACTTTTCATGGCTGTTGTTTTCATGGCCAACAACAAGAACAACAACAAAAAAAGCAATTCGAACAATTTCCTTAGATCTGGAAAAAGAGTGGTCTGCGAAGGCTGATGCATTGTTTGTTCTCTCTCTCTCTCTCTTTTTCTCCACAATACTGCTCTCTACCAAAACCACGTAATTCTTTAAGCAGGGAAAGGTTCAAATGGTGCACTGCTTTTCTACCTTCAGCGCAGCATTGTCATTCACGATTTCTCTCTCTCTTTATGTATCTTTGTTATGGGGGTGAGGGGATCATAGCTGCTTCATCTGGGTAGAGCAGGTTTTTTTTTCTACTTTTGCCTTTTCTTTGTCGTGGTGTGTTGTCCCGTCGCTCAGTGTATGATCCACTTTTGCGAGCCGGTTTTCTTCCTTCGAAGTCTCCTTCAGCTTTTGCTTCCTCGTCACCCGTCCTCCGGGATAGCCGTGATCGTATAGTGGTTAGTACCTTGCGTTGTGGCCGCAATAACCCAGGTTCGAATCCTGGTCACGGCAACGTTTTTTTACCAATTTCGTTGTTTTTTTTTATTTTTAGTGAGAATTAGAAAGTGACTTGCGTTTGTTTGTGTGAAGAGTTTTTGGCTGACTCCTGGTCATCCATTATTGTCGCTTCCATTTGTACCTTTTTTTTATCACGCACGCTTATTAAATAGAGTATGCTTACTTTCCAGCATTTTATTCTTTGCATTCGTTTTTCGCGATCATGGCATTTTTTCTTGTGTTTTCTTCGAAAAAATAGTGGAAATCAGGTTGGATGACATGCCCGTCTAACCGAAAAGCCATCGTCGTGCAGTGATTCGTTACCTTTTTTGCGGTACACATTTTAAAGAATTGCAGCGCCTATTTAGAGTCTTCTCAGAGCATTAAGGCTGTATCGCACGAATCAGCGTTGATGGGTAACTGACTTTTATTTGCAACTCTCCGGACATTTGTAACAGTCTATAATTTCACAAGATGTTTAACTTTGAGTTGCTATTATGTACTTATTATGTGCGGTGCGTATGGCGTTCGCTCGAATCGACAGTACCCGCGGTGGTGATCATGATTTGTGCTGGTCATGGCATACCTTATTCACCACTATAGCGGTAAGAAATTATGGAGGCACATCCATGCTGTTGTTGTCTTGAGCATCTTGAAATGTAATGGTGGGACAGGACTTTGCCCGCGAAACGGAAATTATCACGGTGGTTCGCTGAGCATCTGCGTAAAGCCATTTTATCTCTGCTGTCGGCAGTGGGAAAAAGATAGGCACGTTTGCATGACGCGCTGTATGTACCTTTATGAAAAATTTTTTCCGAGCTTTAACGCGCTCGTGCAGCTGTTTATTGATAGCTCCGCAGCTCCACGTGCTTCATACGTACATCGAATAGTTGCATTGCCAGGATTTATCTTCTCTATTCCATTCTCTATACTTTATTCTCAACCATTCCACCCATCCATGTACATCGACTCCGCCAAACTTATTGAGTCTCTGGCGCGATGAAGGAAAAAGTTGAAGAAATGGATATGCATGGCTGTCGCCTTTACGGCTAATGAAGTTGTTCAATCTTTCCATTTACGGTGTTATGGATAGGGACAAGAGTCACTGCCTCCCCTTCTGTGTTGCTTTAGTATGTAAAGCACCTCGCTCTTACGTGAGGAGGAAACGTATAGAGAAGCAAAATAGTGAAGCAATTAGAAAATGTCTGTACTCAATGGGAGATACGGCAGGAGCATCTACGCGGAGTGAAAATACGAGAATTAAAAACGCAGCAACACACACAAGATCCTCAAAAATGTGAATGGGGTGAGCTGGTCCAAGGAGAAAAGTTATTTTGGAATCAGAGGAGCGCGATTGAAGAAGACCCAGATGTCTACACCGCAATTTGAAAAGGCAGTAATATCCATTTTTCAAACCCGTCCGGGATGGTGCCATTCCCTGCGAAAGTGAAGATCAAAGCACGTAAGGAGCGTAACATCAGCTTAATTGGTAGCACGAGATGGCGTGCGTCAGAAGCTGTGACTGATGTGCAAGGTAATACGTACCTAGATTGTGGTAAGGACATCTGAATTCGCTCTTGAAATTTCTTTCACTGGAGCATTTTGTGTTGAATGTATTCGTTCATTCATTCATTCATTCATTCATTCATTTGGCTTAGCGTGATTTAAAGCTGCTTGTGCAAAATATATTCCGATGTGATGTTGTTGTCTTACTGGTCACACGGTGTATAGTGGCAATGCCCGCAATGCGGGAGCATTCAAAAGCCGTTCCCATGTGTGTGTGTGGCTGACGGTTGGCACGATGCCGAGTCGCAACCGCTTTGGCTGTCACTGTCAGCGAAAGCAAAGCCTGTAGGAACGTATCGGGAAAAAAGAAAGAAAAAAAGGATGAAAGAAAGGAAGAAAAGAAAGAAAGAAAGAGAATGAGAGACGGCTGGTGGGAGAAATGCAGTGCGTGAGAGTGGAGACGAAAGTGGAGACGAAAGTGGCCACCCTAACAAAAGTGAATGAATGCTCCCAACGACTGGCAGTGAGGTTTGACACGGGCAACTATATATAGACTACTTACCGATCATAACGCCCGGCTAGCTCAGTCGGTAGAGCATGAGACTCTTAATCTCAGGGTCGTGGGTTCGAGCCCCACGTTGGGCGCAATTTTTTTCCTGTACTTTCCTTTACTTTTTTTATAGCGAAGCATTTTCCACCAACTTCTGGAACTTTCCCCGCATCTATCTATGTATCTATCTATGTATCTATCTATGTATCTAGACGCGTACGACTTTTAGCTCTCCTGGCCGTTTCTTAGTGGTATCTATACTAAAATTGGTACGGCCCAACATGACTGTATGACGTGCATAAGTAATTATTCAAACCATGAAAATCATGACATGCATGTCATGAATGGTCTTGCTGCTCTTACAGTCGTTTCTTTCGCATGACATATGGCGAAACTGGTATTGTATTGTTTGACATGACTGCATGGCAAACATGAATGACAGAACCTAACATGTAAATCAGGACACGCATGTTATGTAAGCCATGACTACACGCCACGTTCATTGTGCGCTCGCTGTCATTTCGCTAGCTTAACAAGTACCAAATTTTATATCACAGGACGGGAATGGATTGCGAATATGACTGGTTCAAACATGATAATTTTGATATGCGTGTCATGTATGAAGCTGACTACTTGCCACGCTCATGATGAGCTCATGGTCGGTTCGTTAGCTTAACATATACCAAATTTGGTATCACGTGACGCGAATGGAAGATGAAGGAAGTAATTAATAAGGCTGCGTAATAAAAAAGCCGAAATATAAAGGGACTATAACGACGGCCAGGAGTCAGCCGGAAACTCTCCGCACACGCACACACGCAAGTCATCCTCTAATTCTCGCTAAATATCAAAAACTTCAAAATATAAAAAATGTTGCCGTGAGCAGGATTCGAACCTGGGTTATTGCGGCCACAACGCAAGGTACTAACCACTATACGATCACGGCTATCCCGGAGGACGGGTGACGGAGAAGCAAAAGCTGAAGCATACCTCAGAGAAAGAAAACCAGCTCGCAAAAATGGATCTTACACTGAGCGACGGGACAATACACCAGGACAAACAAAAGGCAAAAGTAAAAAAAAAGCTGCTCCACCCAGAAGGAGAAGCTATGATGCCCTCTCCCCCATAACTGCGTGCGCGCGCGAGAGAGAGAGAGAGGGAATTAGGAGAGGGAATTAGGAGTGACAATACCAGGCTGCAAGGGAAAAAAAAGAGTGGACCGTTTCAACCTTTGCACAAAAATATACATGGTTATGGTTTTGGTAGAGACCTGTGCCATGGAGAAAAAGACGAAAAAAAAACAATGCATCAATATTTACAGATAATCTCTTTTCAGTCCTGAAGAAATGGTCCGAGGTTGTTTTTTTTCTTTCTTTCTTTCTTGAGGCGCATTCAATAAAACCAACAGCCATGGAAAGCCTAGCCCTTCAATTACTTCACTGTGCAGCCTTCGAGTTCACATAACATGACCAAATCTCTGCTAATCCCCCAAAGTGGGTATTGAGCCATGAGTATGGGAAAGCAAATGAACAAGCGAACATGATCGAGCCATGCAAGGGCAGGCCGCACGTGGGTGGCGAACGCGCGGCTTTAAGCATCTAGGGCTCCACCTTCTATATTCTGGGGCTATATAGGTTTCGCAAAACTGTCAGTTTTTTTTTTGGTTTCCGTTTTTTTTGTACTAACACATAAGAAAAAAAAAGAAGAAAGTAAGCTCGCAAGTGACAGCTGAAGTTGCGCATCTCGCTGCCCCTTCGTTACACCACATGCTGATAATTACATCACCTTGGCATAACTAAGCTTAACTTGCTTCATCTTGACCTAATGACCTAGGCTATTGATTGGTTATAAATCAGTATACAATGGCTGTCAATTTATATTGACTGGCATAAGCCTAATTGAGCTGGGCTAAGATCACCTTGACGTAACTAATGTTCATTAGTTTTAGCTTGGTTGATTGATATGTGGGGTTTAACGTCCCAAAACCACTATATGATTATGAGAGACGCCGTAGTGGAGGGCTCAGAAAATTTTGACCAGCAAGGGTTATTTAACGGGTGCCCAATCTGAGCACACGAGTCTACAGAATTTTCACATCGATCGGAAATGCAGCCGCCGCAGCCGGGATTCGATCCCGTCACCTGCGGGTCAGCAGGCGAGTACCTAAGCCACTATAGACCACCGCCGCGGGGTTCATTAGTTTTAGCTTTTCAAGGCTATTGCAAGCTGGGCTGAATTTTTTATGACGCAGAACTGACTAACAAAAAGCTACTGTAAAATTAAGGCTTATAGACTATGCTAGAATTACGTTGCTCAAGTGTCGTCACTAAAACTCAAGCGTTTGTAACGACCAGTGTGCGGTGATTTCGTTGGCATAATTTTCAGCAACAGGTCTCAACAACCATAATTTTCACCAACTCAAGAGCATTTGAAAGGCCACTGAATTACATCTTATTCGGCGAGTTATTATGAAAAGAACGCTTATAATAGTCTTCTTAAAATATTTCCACTTTTTGGAAGCGCGACATTGAAGAAAAAGACTTGCATTTACATGGTAACGCCAAAGAGATATACATCGCATATGCTTTATCTTACATTTAATATTGAAGTAATTGGTCTGTTCAAGGCTCTGTGGCCTACCTTTAACAGCATTAAAATCGGAAATCCTGTTTCTTGCAGACAAACGTGCTGCGTGGCTAATCGCATCTCTGGAAAATTGCTAAACCTTCATGCCTTAATCGCACATGCAGAGCCAACGATGCGAAAATTGAAAAAATCGAGCCCACGTATATAACCACTGCCGCGTTCGAAGCGGCAAATTTCTCGCTACATTCCGTTCTCATTATAGAATTGGGCATCACTCACTGTATTCACCCTCTACACCATCATGAAACATTTTTTTAATTACGCATTAAGGGAAAAAAAGTAAAAAAATGCGTTCAACGTGAAGCTCAAACCCACAACCCTGAGATTAAGAGTCTTACGCTCTACCGACTGAGCTATAGCCGAGCGAATACGAGCGCTTTTCTTGAGTGGGTTGGGCTATTATTCAGAGTGCCTCTAATATGCATGCATATTTTTTTATATTTTGTAGAAGCGTCGCATATCGAATGAATACTTACGAATGCGAGTTTTTTTTTTTTTGTGGGCATAAAGGGCTGCTTTTGAGATATAATGTTATCGGTCAGCAGAAAAAAAACTCGCAACGGCTTGCTCAATAACAGCATAATTTTTTATTCATGCCCGCATTCTCTAGAGCATTCGTATAATATTTCAGCCAGCGAGGCCGATAAACTGAGTTGTTTTTACGAATTAAAAAAAAACGATAAAAAATTTCCCGTGACCAGGATTCGAACCTGGGTTATTGCGGCCACAACGCAAGGTACTAACCACTATACGATCACGGCTGTCCGGCTTTTTTTTTTAATTGCCTGTTTTCGGCTCACGTAAACAATACACATATTAAATTATACACAACACAATCCAAAACATTGTAAAAACCGTGGCTCAAACGATGTGGCCACGCATCTGTTAAAATGTTTTTATCGTCGATAGTAATTCGACGCGCGGCAACCATTCTGGGAGGAATTCCTCCAACTTTTGTTCATCCACAAAATTTCTTATATACTCTTTGAAGTACTGCGTGGGTGCTCGTGCATCTACATCAAAGTGCATGGCTGCCATCCTGGATTTCCAAATGCTATGAAGAGCCATAAGCATTATCATGTCATATGGGGTGCCGTCGTCCCTTTGTATTTGTAAATAGCGGATGCCATGTGCATCAATGGGGAAGTCTTTTTTGATCGTGCACTGGAGCACGTCCCAAAGAAAGATAGCATTCCAGCAGTCAATGAATACATGCTCAATTGTCTCCTCCTTTCTGCATATTATGCAATGCGTGCCCCAAGGAACGTAAAACCCCTTTGCAGCCATCCAGGTTTTGACGGTCAGCGTACCGGTATGTAATTTAAAAAAGAAATTCTTAGCACCTGGCGATATTTTCATCGCCTTGACGCGCTTTAGTACAGTGTGGCCATGGCATACATTGTAAAGGGACCGATACAAAGGCACTGGTAAAAACACATCACATAGGTCCTTGTACAACTTTCTTCGTCGGACTTGACTCAAGTATTCAAGTGAAAACCGCACTGACAGAAACCTACAAGAAAGTACAACTTCGCGGAGAAAGCCATAAACACCACCAGGTACGCTGCAGGTTGATACAACCATGTTAGGCAAGTGTTGCCCCAGGCGAAGTTGACAGACAGTGCGAAGGAATGGGTTGTCGACGTCTCTAAAGAAACAAAATCGATTGACTACCTGTCTTAAAAACAAATGCGACAAGCCGAGTCCTCCATTTCGCACTCGAAGAAATAAATTGGTCCGACTCGATCTTTCCCAAGACGATTCCCACACAAAGACAGCGAACACACGGTGAAATTTTTGGATGTTTACCCTTGAACAATGTAAGACTTGTAAGATATACCAAATTTTACTCTCAAAGAATATGTAGCAAATTGTGGCTTTAGAAATCATAGACCAATTCCAGCCATTCCACTTGTTCACTCTTTCCCGCAGGTTATCCACTTGGCTCCTCCAGTACAAATCGCCGTCTATGTAGCATTCGAGGGGGGCACCCAAGTATTTCACCGGTGTCGTAACAAACCTTATGCTGGCAAAACTGTCTGGGGTTTCTGCCCAGTCACCGTGCCAAAAGCCAAGGCATTTTCCCCAGTTTACAGCGCTGCCACTTGCAGCACAGAAGTTAGTAACGCATTTGACAGCATTTGCTATGCTGTCAGAGTCCGCGCAAAAAATGGCAATATCGTCCGCATAAGCCAACAGTCGGACTTCAACCTCGTGCAGCTTAAACCCACGGACACAGTCATTCTCTATGACACTCAAACAAAAGGACTCTATGTACAAACAAAACAATAACGGTGAGAGAGGACAACCCTGACGGACCGAACGCTTGACTGAGATGCGCTTCCCCACCACCTTGTTAACGATTAGCCGCGTTGAGCAGTCTTGGTACGCCATGACAACCCCCTCTTTGATTATTTTCCCTAAATTCACATAATCTAGGATGCACAGCAGAATTTCATGAGGCACCCTGTCAAAAGCCTTCTCGAGGTCGATTTGCAGCATTGCGACTCGCGCACCAATAGCGTCGCAACATTCGAGGATGCTCCGGGCTGCGTGTATATTCGTAAGGATAGTTCGACCTTTAATGCCGCATGTCTGATGCGGCCCCACGAGCTCCGTAATGACTGTTTGCAACCTTTTAGCTAGGATTTTCATGAATATCTTGTAATCTCCATTAGTGAGGCAGATTGGGCGGTAAGATGTTACACTGCGCAGTGCAACGGGGTCTTCCGATTTTGGTATAAGAACAGTGTGAGATGATGAAAAGGACGGGGGTAATATTTTCAGCTCGAATGCCTCATTATAAACGTCAGCTAAGACTGGTGTTATTTCAAACTTGAAACACTTATAAAAGGCGGAAGTCAGACCATCAGGGCCAGGCGATTTCCCGGGATGCATACTTTCAATAGCACTGTTAACTTCCTCTTCCGAAATGGGTTCCTCCAATATTTCTTTTGTATTATTGTCAAGCTTTGGCATCAGCGGTAAAAAATCTTTTTAAAGCGATCGACATCAACTGAGCTGGCGGCGAATAAACCATTGAAGTGCTCAAAGAAAGCACGCTCGATAACATCTGCGACATCGCTGACCTCACCCTCGTGTTCAATTTCTGTTATCTGATTACGACGCGCATGCCACTTTTCCGAGCCCAACGCCCTTTTTGACGGTGCTTCTGCCGTTATCAGTCGCTCGGCTCTTGCCCGAACCATAGCACCGCGGTATCTTTCGACATCGAACCGCTCAATTTTACTTTTCAGCGCGCGAATATCTTCAAGAAACATGCCGGGCAATCTACATTCTTCGAGGAGCAATTTTTCCAGGTTTCTGCGCATGAGCTTTTCTTCTGCTCCTTTTTCTCTGCTTATAGCGCTCGAGCGTTCCAAAGCTTTCAATTTAACGACCTGCTTGAAGTTCTCCCATTTTTCTCTAAACGTCTTTTTACTGCGAACTTTCATTTTTTCAACTTCCGTCATTACTTCCTCCATAAATTTTTCATCACTCAGCAGATTCGAATTCAATTTCCATAGTTGCCACTCGAAGGCCCTTTTCGCTTCTTTCGTGCTAGCTACTACAAAGCTAACCAAGCAGTGGTCACTAAATGAAACGGCGTTAACACGGTATGCCTTGCAAAGCGGTACCAATTCTACACTCACGTACGCCCTATCTAGTCGGGCATGGCTGGCTGCCTGAAAGTGGGTGTACTGCATAGTCTGGCCACCACCGAGACATTCAGCCACATCCTCCAAACCATGTTCTCTTACTGTATCGCTTAAGACAGCGGTACTCGCATCCCTGTAATGTCGTTCGCTAGTTTTGTCTTTGGCTGAAAGGACGCAGTTGAAATCGCCAATAATGATTAGGAGCCTATTACATGTGGTATACTGCTTTAGTTGTTCGAAAAATATGCGTCTTTCGTCAGTGACAGTCGGTGCGTACAAGCATATTACGCGCCATTCCAACCCCGAAAACAAAAGATCGCAAACAATGAGCCGACCAGACGGACATGACGTTGAGGCTTCTACTTTAGCACCCAGACTCTGTCTGACGAACAAAACGCAACCGGAAGAAGTCCCTATGGCATGGCTAACTATAACAGAATACCGCGGCAAGAATTGGCGCACCATGCCCCCAGTTTCATCGTCACCATGGACTTTAGTCTCTTGGACTGCCAGTATGTCAAGTTCGAGGTCACTTACTAGCCGATAAAGTTGACATTGTTTTCTCCGTGAGGCCAGGCCACGCACATTTAAAGTGGCCACACAGATTGAATTTTCTATTCGCACCATTGTAAGGCTACGAAAAACCCAGGGGCATGGCGCTTACCTTACAACTGCATTTCCTTCCTGAACGCCTTGTCCCAATACAGTCCTTAAGTTGGCGAAGGCGGCGTTTCCGCCGTCTTGCGCTCCGACGAAATGTTTGGCCGTGGCCGGATAGTAGGCCGCCGAGCGGGAGTCGTCTTGGCGGGTGGTTCGTCCGGCGAGGCAGCAGTGGTGCCCTTGTCTTTTTTCCCTTCGTCACGGGGACGCTTCCCCGTCACAGTGCCACTGTCGCTTTCAATCCCAGTCATCGGTTCAGCCTCGGAGGGGGTCTCGTCTGCTGAGCCAAGACACGTGTCGCCGGTGCTGCTTGCATCCACCTTTTCACTACTTTCGCCTACGCCTTCGTATGGAAGCCCGGCGTCGGTCTTACCTGGTGCTTCACACACGCCCTCTTCTTGACGGCATGACGACCCATCTTCCACAGCAGAGTTCGGGTTAACTCCTGCTGTTTCTTCCGAGTCTGCTTCGTCCATGAGGTGCTCCAGTGCATCACTTTCCTGCGCTGGTCCGGTCACACTGGCATATGTCTTCGCGCAGTCGGCGTCATCGTGGCCGAAGCGGCGACAACGACTGCAGCGGGGTACTCGGCAGTCGCGACGTATGTGACCGGTACTCTTGCACCGTAGGCACAACGGTGCACGGCCTGGAACGACAACGAGAGTCAGCTCTCCGGCAATCTTGAGCTGGTGCGGAATGTCATCCACCTTGACGTCGGAGTGCAGCTTTAGTCCCACAGACCGCGTCGTTGAGCCCTTTTCTGTGATGCCCGGTGCTCGCCACTTCTCCCGTTTCACTTCGAACACTTTCCCATAGGGAGTCAAGGCAACACGCACGTCTTCGTCGGTCACGCCGTGCAGCAACCAGTGAAGCTTCAAGCGAACCTCGCGGTTATTTGGGTCAATGAGCAAACATGGGCGATCCTTTACCTTCACATCGATGGCGGAGAGCAACTTCCGAGCAGCCTCAGCACTCGTCAGTGTCACAGCCCATACGTGGTTCATTTGATACGCCCCCAACGCCAAAACGTCGTCGAGCGCACCAAGCTTGGCCAAAGTGTCCCTGTAGTCTTCGACGCGGTAAGGCCGGGCTCTCGGATCGCCATGCATGAAAACGGTATTCGCAGCGATGCGTCCGGAAGGCAGATTGGGCAAAATCACCTGATAATCGTCGGCGCTAGGCGCAAAAACCCTGTCACCGCGGCCCGGTCGGGCCGCTGATACCGCTCCGTCGGAGCCGAACATTCCGCGACCGTATCGCTCGAAAGCCGGAAGTGGAATGCGACTGAGCTAGCCGGGCGGTGCTGATCGGAGGTGAGTAATTGTGTACTTAAAAAAAAAACGTAGGTAACAATTCAGAGTGCCAGGCACTCTGTTACGGGAGAGCATAAAGCCATCCCGTGGGACTCGCAGAGATCCCAAAATTAATTTCAGCAGTTCCCCTGTCAGCTGAAAGTGGACACGTGCTCGTGGCATACCCTGCTGCCAGTCGCCGGAAGATTCATTCAAGCTATTCTTTTACTTCACGCACTGCGTTCCTCCCACCTGCCGTCTCTGTCTCTCCCTTTTGTCCCTCCCCCTTCTTTGTTTCTTTTGTCTTTCTTCCTTCTTTCTTTATTTATTCATTGATTTATTTATTCTTCTTTCTTTCCTTCTTTCTTTACTTTCATTCTTCCTTTACTTTCTTTCTGTTTCTGTTTCTCTTTCTCTCTTTCTTTTTCTTTCTTTTTCTTTCCTTCTTTCTTATTCTTTCTTTCTTTATTTATTGTTAATTTATTTATTTTTCTTTCTTTCCTTCTTTCTTTTAGTTTCTTTCTTTTTCTGTCTTTCTCTTTTTTTCTTTCTTTTTTCTTTCTTTCTTATTCTTTTTTTTCTTTATTTACTTTACTTTCCTTCCTTCTTTCTTTTCTTTAATTCTTTCTTTTACTTTCTCTTCTTTTCTTTCTTTTCTTTCTTTCGTATTGTTTATTTATTTATTTATTTATGTTTGTTTCTTTCCTTCTTTCTTTTACTTTCTTTTCTTTCTTTCTTTCTTTCTTTCTTTCTTTCTTTCTTGCCTAACCGATACGTTCTAACACTCGTGGCTTTGGCTGACAGTGTCAGCCAAAACGGCTGCACCTCGGCACCGTGCCACCCGTCAGTACAAATACACACGTTCGAGGCTTCGGAATGCTCGCGCCTTGCGTGCATTGCCACTGTGTGCCCTGAAACCATTGCGACATCAGCAACGCCATATCGCAATGTTTTTAGATGCGGACCATCTAATACTCGAGGCTTGTAGTGCGGCGCCGTCCGCAAGCTTCCTCCTCCTTCTTCCACCATCTGTGCATCCCTTCCTCCTCTACACACCGCGCGCGCTTCACTCCTCCACCATCTGTGCACCCTTCCTCCTCTACACACCGCGTGCGCTTCTCCTCTTCACGAACATTCGCTAGCTGTATAATGTAGCGCGCATGCGCCGTCACGCTTCGAGAACATCGGCAGCTGAAGCGCGCGCATGCGCCGTCGCGCTTCGAGAACATCGGCAGCTGACGCGCGCGCATGCGCCGTTGCGCTTCTCCCCCTTCTCGAACATTCGACAGCTGACGCGCGCATGCACTGTCACCCACCATCTGTGCCGCGCGCGCTTCTCCCCTTCGAGAACATTCTACAATTCTCCTGATTCTCCAGTGAACGCGCATGCGCCGTCGCGCTTCGAGAACATTCAACAGCTGACAGTGCATGCGCCGTCGCGCTGTATATATACTCAAGGTCGGCGCTCGCTCGCTCAGTTGCCGCTCGTCGGTTGGTTTGTACGGCGCGTCGACGTCCAAGGTCGCGGTGAAATGAATTCCAACGAATCCACAAACACAATGATCGACGTCCCTTCGACCAGCGCCGCCCTTTCGCATACGTGTGTACGTGTTCACTCATTTAACACCCCCTCCTACAACCACGTTAACCAATTTAGCCATCGACCCAAGTAAGTCGCAATTTAACACCACATTTCACAACCACGTTAACCAATTTAGCCATCGACCCAAGTAAGTCGCACTTTAACACCCCGTTAACCAATTATATGCTCCGCATCCTCCTCAGTGTTCCCCCGAGGGAAGCTGCGGGCATTTTTTTAGCACAGGCAGCTTTCAATCAAGCTCGACCAAATGAATGAATGCATGATCACACTCAACGCGAAATTCTTCAGTGACAGAAGTTTCAAGAGCGATTTCAGACATATCCTAGGCCACGATCTACGTACGTATTAATTTTGCACGTCAGTCGCAGCTTCGTACGCACACCAACCTGGAATACAGAGCTGATGTTCACTATAGCTAACCAACGCTTTGATTTTCGCTGGTGTCTGAAGTGGCACCGTCCAGAACAGGTTTAAAAACTGGAAATTACTGCCTTCTCAAATCTGCTGTGTCAACTTCCGGGTCTTCTTCTGTGCCGCTCCACGGATGCTCAGACAACTTTTTTTTTCTTATTGGGCCAGTTCACCCCATTTGCGTTTTTAACGACCCTGTGTGTTCTCAAAAAACTCACAGATAGTGGACATCAATTACTATTGTACAGAACGTTTCTGCGGAGCACAACATGCACAGACACACAAAATTGTTACGAAAAGATTTCTATACATTCCGTGTTGTTTATTCTCGCATTTACACTCCGCGTAGTTGCTCATGTTGTATATCCTATTGATTACGCACATTTTCTAATCACTAAAATGTCTTGTTTTAAATGCGAAGCATTTCTTAGTGAAATTCAGCGATTTCTATCTATCTATCTATCTATCTATCTATCTATCTATCTATTTATCTATCTATCTATCTATCTAGCCGCCTACGACATTTAGCTCTCCTGGCCGTTCCGATCATGGTATCGATACCAAACTTGGTATTGTATAACATGATTCTATGAAGAACATATTTGACTAGTCATAATAGGAAAATCATGACATGTATGTCATGATTGTCATGATTTACATTTCATTGTTCTGCAGCTCTTGCGGTGGTTTCGTTCACATGGCATGTTTCAAAACTGGAATGGTATGACATGATTGCATGGCAAGCACGAAGCGACAAACCCTAACATGAAAATCCTGACATGCGTGTCATGTAACAACATGACTACATGCCACGCTAATGATACGTTCGCGCCCGTTTCGCTAGCGTCGCATATAGCGAATGTGGTATTACAGTACATGAATAAACGACGAAGGTATGTGACTGGTGCAAACATGATAAACATGAGATGCACATCTTGTAACATGACTACATGCTACGCTCATGATGCGCTCGCAGCCGTTTCGCTAGCTTCGCATATGCCAAATTTGGTATTACGTGACGCAGGTATGTGATGACGAAGGTATGTGACTGATAGAAACATGATAAACATGAGATGCTTCTCATGTGAGAACATGACTACATGCCACAGTCAAGGCGCCAATACATTTCGACGTGACGCGGTGCGCGTGCTCGCCGGCGTTCATTTCCTCGGGTAACGCCGGCGTTGCCAGCCCAGGCACCGGTCCTGCCATATACTTGCAGGGGCACGCCGCACTGCGTCGCTTTGACGCATGCGTGTTTGAGCACATCTGGCGTGCCTCCGTCACGAAAAGAGGGAGACACAGTGTTGTCTGTGTAACGCATCGGCGTGAAATGCCGCATATCGCATTTCGAACCGGTTGCCATCGGGCCGCGCCGACAGACGCTGGTCACGCCTGGCGTCAGACTATAGAGTGCTCGCGTTTTGCTAACGTAGCATCGCTGTGCCCAGCATGCGCGTGCGTCAATGCTACATTGGAGTATATTGGGCCCTTCATGATAGCACTTGCGGCCTTTTTGCTAGCTCCACATATGCCACAGTGGGTGTTACGTGTCGTAAATGGATCATCAAATATATGACTGGTGCAAACATGATAATCCTGACACGCGTGTCATGTAAGAACATGACAATATACCACACTCATAGCGTACTCGCGGGTGTTTCGCTAGCTCCACGTATACTAAATTTGGTATGACGTGACGTGAATAGAAGGTGAAGGTAAACGACTCATCCGAACATGATAATTATGACATGGAAGTCATGTACGGCATCATTTATCTCCACCTCGTAACGTTGTGCTAATTTTAAAGTGACATATCATCATATTTCATTCGTGCTTCGCATATCATCGATTCCCACTGTACGTGCAATCTGCCTATTTTTTTTTAGACGCGTCCTCGGCACGCAATGGCGAGGCGCTTTACATACTAAGCTGCACTGAAAATCGGGCAGTGACGCTTGTCCCTATCTATCACCGTAAATGAAGAGACTCAACAACTTCATTTGCAGCGAAGGCAACAGCAATGAACAATTATTTCTGTGAAGCTTTCTCTTCATCACCCCAGAGAATCAAGTGGCATCACGAATTTATTTGTTCGTACAGGGGGTAATGGTTAGGAATAGAGTAGAAAATCTTCCAGTCGCATGGCTTTTCGAGAATAGCTGGGAATGCATCGAAGTCACACGTACGAAGCACGTGGAGCTATAGATAAACAAATTCAAGAGAGCGACGAAAGTTTTTCTAAGAACTTACATACAGCGCGTCATGCAAACGTGCCCATCTTTTTTTCCCACTGTCGACAGCACACATAAAATGGTGCTCCGCCGATGCTAGCGCAGCGGAACTACCGTGAATAACTTCCTTCCACGTACGACGTCCTCTCTGTCCCTACATTTCAAAATACGGTGGCATGAACGTGCTTCTGTAATTTCTTACTGCTAGTGTTGGAAAAGGTCTGCCTTGACCAGCATAAATCATGATCACCAATATGAATACTCTCGAGTGGAGCTCACGGTATACGCGCCGCACCGAATGCAGTTCTGAATAAGTACATGAAAATAAAACGAGATTAAGCATGGTGCGGTGAATCAGTAGAATGCTGCAAACGTCAGGAGAAGTGCAAACGAAAATCGGCTGCCCGTCAATGCAGATTCGTGCGGAGCAAAGTGTTCTGTGAAGGATATAAATAGGTGAAACATCTCAACAACATTTTGTACCGTAAAAACGAAACGAACCACTGCACGATCACGGCTTTCCGGTTATACAAAGTACGCCATCCAACGTGATTTAAGCGACTGATGTTGTCGAAGGGATTGATGTGTGGGTTTTAACGTCCCGAAACAACCATAAATCTATGAGAGACGCCATAGGGGAGGGCTCCGAAAATTCGGACCACCTGGAATTCTTTAACGCTCACTCAAATCTGAGCACACGGGCCTACAGCATTTTCGCCTCCATCGAAAATGCAGTCGCCGGCGCCAGGATTCGATCCCGTGACCTGCGGGGCGGGGCGTTTTCGAAAGAAGTGCAAAAAATTGCCATGGCAGTGAAAACGAACACAAAAAATAAAAAGCAGAAAATTAATAAATATCTCAGTTAAGACGGCTGCTTAATAAAAAGGCATAAATGAAAGCGACTATAATGTTCAGCTAGGAGTCAGTCGGAAACTTTTCACACGCATACACGCAAGCCATTCTCTCATTCCCGCTAAATACTAAGCATGGAAATAGAAAAAAAAATTTACCGTGACCAGGATTCGAACTTGGGTTATTGCGGCCACAACGCAAGGTACTAACCACTATACGATCACGGCTATCCCGGAGGACGGGTGACTGAGAAGCAAAAGCTGAACCATACCTCAAAGAAAGGAAACCGGCTCGCAGAAGTGGATCTTTGAGCGACGGGACAATCCACTAGGACAAAGAAAAGGCAACCGTAGAAAAAAAAAGCCGCTGCGACCAGACGGAAAAGCTGTTATCCCCTCACGTGCTGTGCTGCGCCATGCGCCTTCTTCTTCTGACCTCTACCACCACCGTAGGAGAGAGAAAAAGAGGGGGAGTTCGGGTTGACAGTACTGCACTAAAGGGAGAAAAAAAGTGCTGCATTCTAACCTTTCCTTGCTGAAAGAAGTTCATTGTTTCGGAAGATGGCTGTACAGTGGAGAAAAAGAGGGTTGAAAAACAGTGCATGCAGCATTACAGATAACCGCTCTTAATATTAAGGAAGTTATCTGAGGGGCTTGTTTCTGTTTGTTTGTTTGTTTGTTTGTTTATTTGTTTGTTTGTTTGTTTGTTTGTTAGAAGCAACTAATTAAACCAACAGCCAGGGGAAGCGCAGGTGATATTATTCATTTTTTGAACGGTAATGTAATAATTTGAAACAAAATTGAAAGTAATTTTGCCTAAAATAAAAGGAAAGCATTTTAGTTTACCTTAAATTCATTGCGCTTCATTTAGAAAACGAAGAATAATGGCGCCACAAATGATTACCGTGGTTTGATTGGGTAATGGTTTCTCTTTATGAATGTTGCCCACGAGATTACGGTACACATATTATCATGTTCTTCAAGCTCCCCCATCGTTTTTCCACTGTTCCACATGCGTGCACTCTCCTCTCCACGAAACGATTGTTATTTTTATTTCATAATGACAAACACTTGCGTACACGCAGCACACGTACCACTTACGCATCGAAGACAAGTGCTTCTGCTAACGTATCACTGCACGGTGGAAGCGTTTCATGTTTTGAAAATACGGCCGTGTATGGAGGGAGAACTTGAATGGTACGGGGCTATGATGTCACCCTATCACGACGATAATACACCTTACTATCTGGATATGTGTTTGATAGTATACGGTACATTAAATAGCTTAGATATCACCCACAAAAACGCCCCACCGCATCCATTGTCGTTGGTCAGTAACCGACACACATATATCGTATTTTTTTTCCTTTATGCCTTAATGAAAGTTTCGGCGTTGATCGTCTTCAGCATTATCATGTTTGCCAGTACAGTCAACCAGATAAGAGACATACGCGTACTGGGTGTTTTCTGGACTTGCAATCTTAATAAATTGATGAGTAAGTCAAGACGCATCAATTGCTCCAGGTTACACGTTAAGTCATTCTCTTGGCTTTATTGCTGTTGCTGCTGTGTAACTCTAACTATGGCTCACACCCACAGGTGGGAATTAGCCTAGAATTGAGTGGTTTTATAAATGGTTATAAAACTTTACAAACTAGAGGCTATGGAATAGAAACATAATTTATAGAAGAAATGCCGGTGCTCGACCAAGCGTATAGATAACGAAACAGATCTCTTTTTTTACACTAGTAATAAATAATAAAACTATTTGATACCCTAAATGTACCCTAAGCGGGGAGGAGACAGGGTCTCCAGTCCTCTTCCGGGGCAGCCTAGGCCCAGGCCACAAATTTTCCGGAGTTATTAATAAAAGTGCTACCACTACCACCATCACCACCATATCCTAACTGATCTCGTAGGACATTTTCTTCTAGTTTCCTCGCTCTGGATAATGCCCACCACGGGAAAGAGTCCAGGAAGCAGCCGGTTATAGAGTTTACAGTCGTTCACTTGTACCATCGTACTATACGAATAATTTCCAACGAAATAATATATGCATAAATAAGAGCAAAGGTACCCCCACTTTTGCAGCAGAATGGTGATTAATCATACGAATAATTTGTATCTAATTTCTCATAATTCATTGAGTATATAGTCTCATTTGACTGATAATTGTGCAAATAACACTAAAATAGGTACGTGACAAACTTTCATTCGCAATGTCCTAGGTAAAAGGAGGACTGTTGAAGACAGCGCCAGTACAGTCTGATCCAATGAAATTTCTCAAGTTCTGCTCGTCAGTTAGTGTCCTTGAGGCCTGCGTATTTAGATTTAGGCGCATGTTAAAGAACCCCAGATAGTCGAAATTCGCGGGGCCCTCTATACGGTGTCCCTTATAATAACAGCACGGTATCGGAACGTTACACCACAACAATTGTTTTATTGATTTCACGAAATGAAAAAAATAAAAAATAATAAAATGATTTTTTTTTTCTCAGGCCTGCTACCAAGTTACAGAGGCTACGAAGAAAAATAATAGGTGCTTCTTGTGTCCCTCCGTCTTTGCGATACTTTCCAATTTGTACAAGGCTCCTTCATCACACTCTTTTTCATGGTCCTTCTAACAAGATAAACATTTGAAGATAATAGTCTTCCTTGGGATAATTGAACGCAGAAATTTTGGTAAGTGTGTCTTTTAGTCTGCCTGCCTGCCTGCCTGCCTGCCTGCCTGCCTGCCTGCCTGCCTGCCTGCCTGCCTGCCTGCCTGCCTGCCTGCCTGCCTGCCTGTCTGTCTGTCTGTCTATCTATCTATCTATCTATCTATCTATCTGTCTGTGCCTCTGCCTGTCTGTCTGTCTGTCTGTCTGTCTGTCTGTCTGTCTGTCTGTCTGTCTGTCTGTCTGTCTGTCTGTCTGTCTGTCTGTCTGTCTGTCTGTCTGTCTGTCTGTCTGTCTGTCTGTCTGTCTGTCTGTCTGTCTGTCTGTCTGTCTGTCTGTCTGTCTGTCTGTCTGTCACACGAAATGATTCAACCACCCGGAGAAAGTTTAAGCACTTGCTGAACGACCAGCCATTCAACTGGTGGCTCCATCGATACTTGTGAACATAGTCGATCAACAAGCAAATAACACGCATATCAGAGGCGTAACATCAATTCGTAAGAATTACGTGGTGTGTTCGTTTACTTGAAAATAGGTATTTACGTAATTCTAAAGATCCTAGCGTTTCTTAGGCTGCGCTGAAGATGTAACGCAATGTACGAGTGAAAGCCGACAGAAGACTATCGTCTTTATACGACATTTGCAGCGAAGCACGCAATTGCATGGCTAATTTTTTTAACTATTTTTCCACAAGAACCGCCTTTTCTCTTGAGACTGCTGACCTATCTCGAGCGATGTTTAGGTGTCTAAAATGACACTTAACGCCAGACCTTTCATGCCAGACCACTTGAAATGACACTTTCATGCCAGACCGACAACACCGTAAAAAGCATGTGCTAAGCCAGTAGCAGAAGAGAAAATTTCAAAGTGCAGATGCGCTCAACTAGCATTCTAAACATGAGTTAAGTAACATATCTATCCGATGAACGCGAGTTGCAGTTGGTACGAGGACATCGCTCTCACAGTAGCCGGACTCTCACAACGGTTCGCATAAAACTGACTTCATAACGCGTTATGAAGTCGTTTGGTTTACTGCACCTCGTCTGCATTATAAAGGTGGTGCAAAAGCGGTGGTGGGGCTTGTTAGGAGTAAAGGGAGAGGAAGTTTGATCTCCCTTTCGTTTAACCCTCTGTAACCGTGCACCCGCCCACGCCTATGGTTACAGAGGGTTAAACCTAATATTATTTTTAATGAATGAATGAGTTAATGAATGAATGAATGAATGAATGTGACCTTTATTAAAGAAAATGACAACTCCTGGCCGCTGTAGGAGATAAGCTGGGAAAGGAAGAGACAAGAAAAATGGGCATAAAGGGTGGGCAGCAGCTACACGTCACGCCTTCGCATGGATCAGGTGACCTGCCGTATACACTACTCGAAGCAGGCCACTTTGACTACCGAAGACCGTGAGAGCATTCTGTGCTTCGTGGTCTGACTTTATTAAATTCTGTGCAGTGGTCATGTCGCCTTGCAACAATTATTGAATGGGCCGTCCGCCTTTTGAGAAGGCTGCGCATTTCCAAATCAGGTAGGTGTTCTAAATCTGCTCGACAGTGTCCTACAGTGTTTGTCGCGTAGAAGTATTCATACTCGAAGGTGGGTGATCTTGCTGCTATTTGTCTAGTATGTGTGATCTGTATTCAGAATTGGTCATTACTTTGCTCAAAATGTTTTTTGTTGATGCGTAAACCCATCTTTGTAATTTAGCATACACGCTGGTGTACCTTCCAACAGTCAATTTCTGCTGTCTGATTTAATTGTAGTGCGAACGTAATGCATCAGTGCTCTGCTTTGAGTGCCTGCTGTTCATGCCTTAAAATGGGGATTTGGGTATGGCGCGGAAAACTACATTTGGTCAAAGCTACCTGCTGGAGCGGTGACTGCATGAGCACCTTAGTTTCCCGCTTACATGCCGGTGTACCCTGGTTATGCAGAGGATTTCAACATTTGTCCCGATGTCTCCAAATTTTTTTGTTAATATAACGCGAGCGAAAAAGAATGCGTGTATTAACGGAACACGTGTTGCTTACCAAGAGAGAACGTGGTTGACGAATCCAATTCAGCATAGATGATTGTATGCTCTGGGCGCTTAAAAAGATTTTATATTTTAAAAATGGCAGATCTCACGTACAGCGGGAATCAATGATCTGCGAAGCACGAATGACGAAGGTTAAAGTCAATTTCCTCCTCCTCGACTGCTTCAACACTAGCTAAGGAGGGAAGATGTTTGAGGTTCGCAATGGGTCCCCTCGATGACTCGAGTGCACGGTGGCACCACGAAGGAAGAGCCGTAGTCCGGTGAAGAGACGCTTTATTGCTGCCTTAGGCTACTGCCCGAGTCCAAGCTTGAACCTCCGCTCTCATTTCAAATTTAAACATCCTCTTTTCAACCCTTGGTCGAATAAAGAGTCTTCACAAAAACCAATCACATGTTGGGACTCGCATCATCACAATCAATCACAGAAACACTTTCATAAAAGGCACTACATTTGTAAAAACCACGTCACTAAATAAAACACGCAAAGGGATAGGTTCTCCGCGTGTGACACTCTCTCCCATGCCAGGCCGTGCTGCCCAACATAACTAGTGCTGCCTCCATAGGCCGACTTCCGTCGGCGGCCGTTCTCACGCTCGAGCCCCGTCAGCTCTCTCATTAAATGTTGCTTCGTAGAAGCGTCCTTAAGAGCGGTGAGTCACTGTTGCGCTCTGTGCGCTTACCAGGTGTGCAACGACAGCTAGGTGCCCCGACATCCTTACAGCACTCGGTAATGACGTACAGCGGGGAGAGGTTATACTCGTCTCCCTGCCACCACTCGGTCAGCCAAGTGGTCGCGTCCCCGCGTCATTCTCCATAGCACGCGTGCAGGCCCACAATGGCTTGAACTCAGACGGTGGCGCCTGACCTGCTTCTTGCCAGACGCTCTTCCGAGTAAGCTTTCTAATCCCGAACGAGGGTGACCTTGACTGCTCCGCTTGTGAACCGTGCGAACGAAGAAGTCTCCTTTCTTTCCCGCGCTCGGGTCTTCCGCGTTCGCCTTCGCGGAACCGATCAGCTTCCTTAGTTTACGGGACGGGAACTGGCTACGCGCTCTACATCAGCCATTAATTGCGCTGCACCCAACACGCTGGTAATTGGTGCCTCATACTAACTCTTGATATGTCACTTTAAAATCAGACATAAATCATGCCGTACATGACCTACATGTCATGATGATCCTGTTCGCGCCAGGCATTTGTCGTCCTTTCACGTCGCGAAATACCAAACTCCGTATATGAAAAGCTAGCGAAACGACCTCGAGTGCACCATGAGCGTGGCGTGTAGCCACGACTTACATGACATGCATGTTATGATTTTCACTTTATAGTCTGTCACTTATGTTCGTCATGCGGTCATGTCATAGCAAACCAGTTTTGCAATATGTCTTGTGAACAAAACCACCGCAAGGGTAGCAAGACCATGAAATGTAAAGCATGACATTCATGACAAACCATGTAAAGCTTTTCATGTCATGGCTAGTCACTTATGCTTGTCATCAAGTCATGTTTCGCCGTACCAATTTTGGTATAAATACTCTTATCGAAACGGCAGGAGAGCTATAAATAGATAGACAGATGCGGTGAAAGTCGCCGAAGTTCGCTAAAATATGATTCGCATTTAAAAAAAGGAAAAGCTTTAGTACAGAAAAAAAATTGCGCCCAACGTGGGGCTCGAACCCACGACCCTGAGATTAAGAGTCTCATGCTCTACCGACTGAGCTAGCCGGGCGATACAGAGACCGAGCAATCTATAGATAGATGTCGTGTCAGACGTCACTGCCAGTCACCGGGAGTACAGTGTACTAGTACACTAAACCGGGAGTATTCATTCACACATTTCTCCGCCTAAACGAAACGCATTCCTTCCACACGCCGTTTCTTATTCTCTGTGTGTCCCTACTCTATACCCTAATTTATCTTTCTTTCTTTAATTCATTCATTCTCTCCCGTTCCTTCTTTTCTTCCTTCCTTCCTTTCTCTCTCTCTCTTTCTTTTTTCTTTCCTTCTTTCCTTTTTTAGTTCTTTTCTGTCTGTCGTCTGTCTGTCTGACTGTCTTCCTTCCTTCCTTTCCTTCCTTCCTTCCTTCCTTTCTTCTTTCTTTCTTTTTTACCCAGTACATTCTGACAAGCTTTGTTTTGGCTGACAACGATAGCGGAAGCGGTTGCATTTTGGCACACTGCCAATTGTCAGCCACTAACACACACGAGCAGGACTTTTGGATACTCGAGCCTCGCGGGCATTGCTACTATGCGCCGAGTGACCATCAAGACAGTATCAATGTCACATCGCAATATTTTTCGCTCAGAGAGTTATCAATTACGCTAGGCTAAATGAATAAATAAATGAATGAATGAAGACATTCAACACAAAGTTCTTCCGTGAAAGAAGCTTCCAGAGCTAATTCAGATATGTGCTTACCGCAATGTAGGTACGTATTATCTTGCACATCAATCACAGCTTCGAATTCACGCCAACTCGTGTTACCAGGCTGATCTATTATACTATCTACGTGCCTCGATATTCGCTTGCGTCTGAAGTGGCACCGTACAGCAGGGTCTTGAAAAATGAATATTACTACCTTCTTAAATCGTGGCCTAGACATATGGGTATTCTTCCATCCCGCTCTTCTGATTCCAAAATAACTTTTCTCATTGAGCCAGCTCACCCCATTCACACTTTTAAGAATCTTGTGTGTGTTTCTGCGTTTTTAATTCTCGCATGTTCGCTCCGCGTAGATGTTCCTGCCGTATCTCCCACTGAGTACAGCCCTTTCCTCATCGCTCCACTGTCTTGTTATTCTATATGGTTCTTCGTCACGCAAAAGTGACATGATTTACATACTAAAGCTCCACTGAAAGTGTGGCAGTGACACTTGTCCCTATTCGAAAAAGTGAACAACTTCAATAACCGTAAAGGCGACAGCCATGTATATCCATTTCAGCAAAGTTTTCCTTTACCACACCAGAGACTCAATAAGCATCACGGAAAAGTTGTACAAGGGGGAAATGGTCAGGAATAGAGTAGAGAATAGCTGGTAATTAGGATAGGAATAGAAAGGAAAAGGGAAGAGAGTAGAGAATAGATGAGAATACATCATAGTTATTTGGCGTTAAACCCCAAGTATCATCATCGAAGTTACGCGTACGAAGCTCATGGAGCTCCAAATAAATAAAATTACAAGAGCGATATCGCTCGACAAAAGTTTTTCAAGAAGTTAAACATAGCGCGTCATCCAAACATGCCCAACTCTTTTTCACTGCCGACACAAGAGATAGAACAGCACTCCACCCATGCTGACGCAGATAAACCACCGTGATAATATCCGTTTCGCATGCAAAGTCCTGTCCTTCATTACATTTCGATGTGCTCATGAAAACGGCAGCATGAATGTGCCTCTATACTTGCTTACCACTTGTGTTAAAAAAGGTATGCCGTGACTAGCACAAATAATGACTTATATGTGGGGTTTAGCATGCCGAAACCACCATATGATTATAAGAGACGTCGGGGTGGAGGGCTCTGGAAATTTCGACCACCTGGGGTTCTTTAACATGCACCCAAATCTGAGCACACGGGCCTACAACATTTCCGCCTCCATCGGAAATGCAGCCGCCGCAGCCGGGATTTGATCCCGCGATCTGCGGGTCAGCAGCCGAGTAACCTTAGCCACAAGACCACCGCGGTGGGGCACCAGCACAAATCATGATCACCGCCATGGTTGCTGTCAATTCGAGCGCAGGTCATAGGCGCCGCACTGTATAAGTACATGATAGTAACACAAAGTTGAACATGGTGTTGAGAATTAATACAATGTCGCAAACGTCCGGAGAATAGCAAATAAAAGTCCGTTACCCATCAACGCTGATTCGTGCGATGCAGAGTGTTCCGGAAAGACTATAAATAGGCACTACAATTTTTAAAAAATGTGTACCAAAAAAGATAGCGAATCACTGTATACACGATAACGGCTTCTTGGTTAGACATGTATGCCATCTAACCTGATTCCCAGTAGTTGTCTTCTCGAAGGAGCACAACAAAAACGCCATGACACCGAAAAAGGAACACAAAGAATAAAATGCAGAAAAATGAGTATCCTAGTTAATAACGCTGCGTATTAGGAAGGCACAAATGGAAGTGACTATAATGGACGGCCAGGAGTCAGCCGGAAACTTTTCATGCTGACACAGGCCAGTCACTCTCCAATTCTCACTGAATAAAAAAAAACCACGTCGAAATTGGTAAAGAAAGTTGCCGTGACCAGGATTCGAACCTGGGTTATTGCGGCCACAACGCAAGGTACTAACCACTATACGATCACGGCTATCCCGCAGGACGGTTGGCGAAGAAGTAAAAGCTAGAGCAGACCTCTAAGAAAGGAAACCGGCTCGCAAAAGTGGATCAGTGAGTGACGGGACAATCCACCAGCACAAAGAAAAGGCAAAAGTAGACGAAAAAAAAACTGCTCTTCCCAGACGGAGCAGCTATGATCCTCTCAGCCGCCCATAACAAAGAGAGAGAGAGAGAGAAAGAGAGAGAGAGAATTGGGAATGAGAATACTGCGCTGGAGGGAGTAAAAGAATGCACCTTTTTGAACCTTTCCCTGCTGAATGAATTACATGGTTTTGGTAGAGAACTCTGCCGTGCAGAAAAAAAGTGAAAAAAAAACAATGCATCAGCCTCTAAAGATCACCTTTTTTTTAGTTTTAAGGAAATTGTTCGGATGGTTTTTTGTCGTTGTTGTAGTGGTTGTTAGACGCATCTGATGAAACCGACAACCATGAAGAGCATATGATACGTGATTCAAAACTTGAAATGGTATCTTAATTATCTGAAACAAGATTGAAAGCAATTATACCTACACCTAAAAAAACTTCTTTCAGTCAAGGTTAAAATCATTGCGGTGCGTTTAGAAAGCATTAAATAGTAGCCACTATGCTTTATGCAGTTTATTTTGGTGTTCTTTCTCTTTTGAGTATGAACGGAGTTTGCCTACGAGATTACAGCACAGGAATTCTCGTGTTCTTCCCACTCCTCGGTTCTTCCACATCTCCACACCCTCCACTACCACACACATTATCATTTTTTTCCTACATTTCATACTTTACTTTGGCTGATAGTCATTTTTCGTGGCGTAAATGCAGCTCAAATATCGCTTTGCATCGATGACAAGTGCTTCTGATAACGTATCGCTGCACGATAAAAGCGCTTCCTGCATTGAAAATGAGAAGAAACTTAAATGGTACGTGCTCATATACTGCCGCTATCGCGACGATAAAACACTTTATCTATCTGGATGTGTGTTTGAACGTACAATGCAGTAAGCCTACTGTAAGTACTACCCACTAAAAGCATTCATCCTCATCCAAAGTCGTCGGCCACGAATTGACGCGCGAATATCGTATTTCGTTCTGTACCTCTATGAACTATTATGAACTGATATTGATAATCTTCAGCATCGCCACTTTTGACAGCTTCCATCGGCAGGATGCAAGCTAGACAAATTGGTGGCTTTCCAGATTTGCTATCCTAATGAATTGGTAGGTGGGGTACTGCCCATCGTTTTCTCTTGGTTATCCGCTTACCCCTAATGCTTTGGCTTTAATGTTGTTGCCGTGGTTCACCTCCAACTGCGGCTCACACCCACTGTGGGGGATTATTCGAGAATTGAGTGAACGCTGCAGCCCGTGTGTGTAGATTTAGGTGAACGTTAAAGCACCTCAGGTGGCCGAAATTTGCGGAGCCCTTTGTTACGACGTCTCTCATAATCATACGACGAATTGGGATGTTAAAACCACCCTGCCACGGTTAACTAGTGGCTGAGGTACTCGGCTGCTGACCCGCAAGTCGCGGGATTGAATTCTGGTTGCAGAGGCTACATTTTTGATAGAGTAAAAAATGATGTATAAGCCCGTGTGCTCAGATTTGGGTGCACGTCAAAGAACCCCCCATGGTCTAAATTCCCGGAGCCCTCCATTACGGCGGTTTTGGTGGTTTTGGGACGGTAAAGCCCAAATATCAATCAAATTAATTGGAATGTTAAACCCCACCCATTATTCAATATTATTATAAATTGAGTGATTGTATAAAATAGTACACATATTTACGACAAGGTAAGCTGTAGAAAAGAAACATATATTATACAGGTGATTTGGGTGCTTGGCCAAACATATAAAAAACGGAGCCGTCTCTTTTATACTAGTAGTAGAAAATCTATTAATTCAATACCATAATTCATTGTTTAAAACACCTTGTACTCGTTTAATTTGTCGCTCTGAACGGTACCCGCTACGGGAAAATGGACCAAGGAGTAGCCGGTGTTGCAGTTTACAATCGTTCGTATCGTCGTACTCATACGGAAAATTTCTACCCAAGTATTATATATGCGTAATCAAGATGAAGGTGGCCACTACTTTTGCTGTTAAATAGCCGTCGTAATAAATCATACAAATAAATAACATCTTATTTCTCTTAATTTATCAAGTAGTCTGCTTTGACTCTGATAATGTTGCAAATAAGACTAAATTGATAATGTGACGAAATTTCATTCGCGATGTCCCAGGTCAAAGAATGATCGTTGAAAACAGCGCCAGTTTGGTTTGATGAAAAGAAATTTCTCAAATTCTGCTGTCTTGTTAATTAGCACAAATAATACCTCTAGGTCTGTGCACTTAGGCCTAGGGGCATGTAAAAAAATCTAGATAGTCGAAATTTGCGGAGCCTTCTATGGGCGTCCCTTATAATGATACCACAGTTTTTGGACGTTAAAAATTATCCATTTTGACATTCATTTCACCCAATGAAATAAATAAAAAAATCTAAAATGGTCATTTTTCTCAGGCACGCTATACCGAGTAACAGAGGCTACAAAAGAAAATTAACAAGGGCTTCTCATGTCCGTCCGTCTTTGCGATAGTTTCCCATTTGTACAAGGCTCCTCTATCCCACTCTTTTTCTTTGTCCTTCTAGCAAGATAAACATTTGAAGATAATATCTTTCTTGGGATAGTTGAACGCAGAAATTTTGGTAAATGTGTCTTTAAGTCTGTCTGTCATCTATACATGCGAACATAGTCGATCAAAAAGCAAATAACACGCTTATCGGAGGCGTAACATCAATACGTAAGTATTACGTGTTCCTTCAGTAGAAAATAGGTATTTACGTAATTGTATAGGACATAGTGTTTCTTAGGCTGCACTAAAACTGTGACGCTATGTACAAATGAAGGCCGGCAGAACACTGTCGTCTTTCGACGACATTTGCAGCGAAGCGCGCAAATACATGGCTAATTTTTTTTTTACCTCTTTTTCCACACGAAGCGCACTTTCCCGTAAGGCTGCTGACCTATCTCGAGTGATGTTCAAGGGTCCGAAAAGGAGGTTGTGGCTTCACGCTAGATCGACAACACCGTAAAAAAGTTACACTACAGTGCCAGTTACCGAAGAGGGAATTTCAAACTGCAGATGTACTCAAGTAGCGGTCTGAACGTCGGCTAAGTAACACATCTATCAGATGAACGCGAGTTGGTGCAGGGACATCATTTTCATAGTAGCCGGACTCTTGCTATGGTTCGTTTAAAACTGCCGTAATAACGCGTTATGAAGTCACTTCGTTTGCCGCACCTCGTGCGCCTTATAAAGGTGGTGGAAAACTGGTGGTGGGGCTTGTTGGGAGTGAAGGGAGGGGGAGTTTGCATCTCCCTTTCGTACCACTCGCCGACGCTTACGATTACAGAGGGTTAACCCTAATATTATTCTTGATGAATAAATGAATGAATGAATGAATGAATGAATGTGACCTTTATTAAAGGAAAGGACGACTCTTGGCCGCTGTAGGAGATGAGGTGGGAAAGGGGCAAGGAAAAGGGGCATAAAGGGTGAGGAGCAGCTCCACGTCACGCCTTCGCACGGGTCAGGTGACCTGTCGTATATACACTACTTGAAGCAGGCCACTTTGACTACCGTAGACCGTGAGAGCATTCTGTGCTTCGTGGTGTGACTTTATTAAATTCCGTGCAGTGGTCATGTCGCCTTGCAACATTTGTTGAATGGGCCGTCTGCCTTTTGAGAATGCTGCGCATGCCCCAATAAGGCAGGTGCCCTAAATCTGCTCGGCAGTTTCTGACAGTGTGTAATGCGTAGAAGTATTCACACTCGAAGGTCTGTTATCGTGCTGCCATTCGTCTAGTATGTGTGGTGAGTATGCAAGCTTGGTAATTACTTTGTTCAAAGAGTTTTCTTGTTGATGCGTAAACCCACCTTTGTATATATATATATCATACACGCTGGTGTAGCTTCCAAGAGTCGATTTTTTGCTGTACTATTTAATTTTAGTGCGAATGTAATGCATCCGTGCTCTGCTAGAAGTGCCTGCTGTTGATGTCTTAAAGTGGGGATGTGGGTATGGCGCGGAAAACTACTTTTGGTCAAATCCACCCGCTTGAGCGTAGCCTACATGAGTGCCTCAGTTTGCCCCTTCCAAGCCAGTGTGCCCTGGTGTCCCGAGAAATTTAACATTTGTCCCGGTGTCTTCAAATCTTTCAATAAAATAAAATATTGCGAGGATAAAGCAGTACCAGGATGAACGGAACACGTGTTGCTTAACAGTGGAGAACATGGGCTACAAAACCAATCCTGCACAAATAATTGTGTGCTCTGTGCCCATCAACAGAGAGTTTTTATATTAAAAAAAACTGGCAGATTCCACGTACAATAAAAATCAATTATATGCGAAGTGCAAATGAGGAACTTTGATAAGTCACTTTGAAATCACAACAGCATTAAGAGGTGGACGTATATTATGCCATACATGACCTCCATGTCATGATGATCCTGTTCGCGCCAGGCATTTGTGTTTGTCGTCCTTTCCCGTCACATGATACCAAATTTCGTATATGCAAAGCTAGCGAAACGGCCGCGAGCGCACAATGAGCGTACCACGTAGTAATGTTTTAGATGACATGCATGTTGTTTATCATGTTTCGACTTGTCTTATACCTTCGTGGTCTATTTATGTCAAGTGATAACAAATTTAGTATATGTGAAGCTAGCGAAACGGCAGCGAGTGCGTCATGAGCGTGGCATGTAGTCATGTTCTTACATGATACGCATCTCATGATAATCGTGGTTGACCAGTCATACTTGATCGTCATCCATTCACGCCCCGTAACACCAAATTTGGTATATGTAAAGCTAGCGAAACGACCTCGAGTGCACCATGAGTGTGGCGTGTAGCCACGACTTACATGACATGCATGATATGATTTTCACTTCATGGTCTGTCACTTATGTTCGTCATGCAGTCATGTCATAGCATACCAGTTTTGCAATATGTCTTGTCAACAAAACCACTTCAAGAGTAGCAAAACCATGAAATGTAAACCCTGACATTCATGACAAACAATGTAAAGATTTTCACGTTATTACTAGTCACTTATGCTTGTCATCAAGTCAAGGTTTGCCGTACGAATTTAGGTATATATACTATTATCGAAACGGCAGGAGAGCTATAACTCGTAGGCGGCAAGTTAGATAAAGAGATACATAGACAGATAGAGGCGGTGAAAGTTGCTTAAGTTCGCTAGAAAATGCTTCGCATTTTAAAAAAAAAGGAAGAGTTTTTGTATCGAAAAAAAGCATTCGCCCAACGTGGGGCTCTAACCCACGACCCTGAGATTAAGAGTCTCATGCTCTACCGACTGAGCTAGCTGGGCGATACGGATAGTGAGCAATATACGGATAAATGTTGTGTCAGACCTTCCTGCCAGTCACCGGGAGCATTTATTCACACTTTTTTCCGATTTCACGAACCGCATTGCTTCCACCTGCAGTTTCTTACTGTCTGTCTGTCTGTCTGTCTGTCTGTCTGTCTGTCTGTCTGTCTGTCTGTCTGTCTGTCTGTCTGTCTGTCTGTCTGTCTGTCTGTCTGTCTGTCTGTCTGTCTGTCTGTCTGTCTGTCTGTCTGTCTGTCTGTCCCAACTGTCACCCACTTTCCTTTCTTTCTTTCTTTCTTTCTTTTTCTCTCTCCTTCCTTCCTTCCTTCATGCCTTTCTTTCTTTCCTTTTTCCTTCGTTGCTTCCTGCCTTCCTTTCTTTATCTCTTTCTCTCTTTCTTTCTTTGTTTTCTTTTTTCGTTCTTTCATTTCTTTTCTACTTTCTGTCTGTCTGTCTGTCTTTCTTTGCCCCGCCGTGGTGGTCTAGTGGCTAAGGTACTCGGCTGCTGACCCGCAGGGCGCGGGTTCGAATCCCGGCTACGGCGGCTGCATTTCCGATGGAGGCGGAAATGTTGTAGGCCCGTGTGCTCAGATTTGGGTGCACGTTAAAGAACCCCAGGTGGTCTAAATTTCCGTAGCCCTCCACTACGGCGTCTCTCATAATCATATAGTGGTTTTGGGACGTTAAACCCCACATATCAATCAAATCTGTCTTTCTTTCTTTCTTCCTTTCATTCTTTCTTTGTTCTCTTCTTTATTTCTTTTTTTTCTTTCTTACCCCGTACATTTCGTCAAGCTTTCTTTTGGCTGACAACGATAGCGGAAGCGGTTGCATTTTGGCATTCTGCCAATCGCCAGCCACTTACACACACTAGCAGGCCTTTTGGATACTCGAGCCTTGCGGACATTGCTACTGTGCGCCGAGCGAGTAACTATCACGACAGTACCAATGTCACATCGCAAAATTTTTCACTCAGACATATATCAATCACGTTATTCTAAATGAATAAATGAATGAATGAAGACATTCTTCATGAAATTCTCCCGTGATATAAGCTTCCAGAGCTATTTCAGGTATGTCCTTACCACAACGTAGGTACGTATTATATTGCACATCAGTCACAGCTTCGAATGCACGCCATCTCATGTTACCAGGCTGATCTATTACACTCTCTACGTGCCTTGATATTCGCTTGCGTCTGACGTGGTCCCGTACAGCATGGTCTTGAAAAATGAATATTATACTATACCTTCTCAAATCGTGGTGTGTATACTTCTGGGTCTTCTTCCGTCCCGCCCCTCTGATGCTTGATAACATTTTTTTTAAGGGGCTAGCTCGCCCCATTCGCGTTCTTAAGGATCTTGCGAGTGTTTCTGAGTTTTTTATTCTCGTATTCCCACTCTGCGTATAGATGATCGTGGTGTATCTCTTACTGAGTACAGACCTTTTCTATTCGCTTGACTGTCTTGTTTTTTTTTTAATCTGTTTCCTCGTCATGTAAAAGCGAGATGCTTTACATACTAAAGCAGCACTGAAGGGAGACAGTGACTCTTCTCTCTACAGATAACACCGTAAATGGAGAGAGTGAACAACTTCAAGCCGTAAAGGCGACAGCCATTGATATCCATTTCTTCAAATTTTTCCTTCACCACGCCATAGACTCAATAAGTATGGCGGAGTAGTTTTACATGGAAGGCATGGTTGAGAATAAAGTATAGAGAAGGGAATAGAGAAAGTAAACCCTGGGAATGCAACTGTACGTTATACGTACGAAGCACCTGAAGCTATAAATATAATATACAAATTTACCAGAGCGATGTCGCTCGACAAAAGTTTTTCAACAAGTTAAACACAGCGCGTCATGCGAACGTGCCTATCTTTTTCCTACTGCCGACAGCAGTGATAAAATGGCTTTATGCAGATGCTCAGCGAACCGCCGTGATAAGTTCCGTTTCGCGTGCAAAGTCCTGTCCCACCATTGCATATCAAGATGCTCAAGAAAACGGCAGGATGGATGTGCCTCTACAAATTCTTACCGCTGTAGTGGTGAAAATGGGATGCCGTGACCAGCACAAATCCTGATCACCGCCACGGATATTGTCAATCCGAGCGCACGCCATACGCGCCGCTCTGAATAAGCACATGATAGTAAAACAATGTTAGACATGGTGTTTTGAATAAATAGAATGTTGTGAACGTCCGGAGAGTTGCAAATAAAAGTCAGTTACCCATCAACGCTGATTCGTGCGATACAGCCTTAATGCTCTGAGAGGACTCTAAATAGGCTCTGCAATGTTTAAAATTGTGTATTGCAAAAAGGTAGCGAACCGCTGCATGACGACTGCTTTTCGGTTAGACAGGCATGTCATCCAACCTGATTTCTACTGGTTAATTTTTCGAAGCGAACGTAAGGAAAAAGATTCCATGATGCCGAATAACGAACACATAGAATAAAATACAGAAAAATAAGCCAACTCTATTTATTAAGGGTGCGTAATAAAAAAAAGGGTACAAATGGAAGCGACTATACTGGACGGCCAGGAGTCAGCCGAAAACTCTTCACACAGACACGCGCCAGTCACTCTTTCATTCTCACACAAAATAAAAAAAACGTTAACATTGAAAAAAAAAATCTGCCGTGACCAGGATTCGAACCCGGGTTATTGCGGCCACAACGCAAGGTACTAACTACTATACGATCACGGCTATCCCGGAGGACGGATGGCGGAGAAGCAAAAGCTGAAGCATACCTCGAAGAAAGGAAACCGGCTCGCATAAGTGGATGACTGAATAACGGGACGATCCACCAGGACAGAGAAAAGGCAGAAGTAGAAAAGAAACCGGCTCTACCCAGACGGAGCAGATAATAGATAGATAGATAGATAGATAGATAGATAGATAGATAGATAGATAGATAGATAGACAGATAGACAGATAGATAGATAGATAGATAGATAGATAGATAGATAGATAGATAGATAGATAGATAGATACGTTGAAAGTCGCGGAAGCTCGCTAGAAAATGCTTCGCGTTATCAAAAAAAAAGAAAGGTTACTGTACAGAAAAAAAATTCGCCCAACGTGGGGCTCGAACCCACGACCCTGAGATTAAGAGTCTCATGCTCTACCGACTGAGCTAGCCGAGCGTTAAGGAAACGCTCGTCAGACCTCGCTGTCAGCCACTGGGAGCATTCATTCACACTTCTCTCCGCTTTTACGAACCGCATTCCTTCCACCCGCTGTTTCTTATTCTCTGTCTGTCCCTACTGTCTCCCACATTTTTTCTTTCTTTATTTCTTTTTCTTTTTTTCTTTCTTTCTTTCTTCTTTCTTTCTTTCTTTCTTTCTTTCTTTCTTTCTCAAGAGTTTCACAAGCGTTCACAAAGGGACCACAAGAAATGCGATATTTGTGCGTCAATCTGTGACCAACAACTTTGAATGAGGATGAATGCTTTTTGTATGTAGTACTTTAAGTAGGTGTAGTGCATTGTACAGTCAAACATACATCCAGATAGATAAAGTGTTTTATCGTGTCGATAGCGCCACTATATGTGCACGTACCATTCAAGTTTTTTCTCATCAATGCAGGAAACGTTTTCATCGCGCAGCGATACGTTATCAGAAGCACTTGTCGTCAATGCAAAGTGCTAATTGAGCTGCGTTTACGCTGAGAAAAATAATTATCAGACAAAGTGTAATGCCCCGTCGCAGTGGTCCAGTGGCTAAGGTACTCGACTGCTGACCCGCAGGCCATGGAATCGAAACGTGGCTGCGGTGGCTGCATTTTCGATGGAGGCGAAAATGCTGTAGCCCCTCAGATTTGGGTGCGCGTTAAAGAACCCCAGGTTGACAAAATGTCCGGAGTCCTCCACTACAGTCATAATAGCATGGTGGTTGTGCGACGTTAAACCCCACATAATAAGCAATCATCAGCCAAAGTGAAATATGAAATATCAGCCAAAAATCATAATGTGTTTGGTAGAGGAGGGTGTAGACATATGGAAGAACCGAGTGGGAAGAACGCGAGAATGCCTGTACCGTAATCTCGTAGGGGACATTCTTTTATACTCAAGAGAGAAGCAACACCAAAATAAACCACATAAAGCGTAGCGGCTATCATTTAATGCTTTCTAAGAGCACCGCAATAACTTGAACCTTGACCAAAAGAACTTTTTTTGTGTTAAGATAGTATAACTTTCAATATTATTTCAAATCATTACTATATGTATACCATTTCAGACTATGAGCCATGTGTTCTATACGTTTCATGGCTGTTGTTGTCATGGCCAACAACAAGAACAACTACAAAAAAAGCAATTCGAACAATTTCGTTAGATCTGGAAAAAAGAGTGGTCTGTAAAGGCTGATGCATTGTTTGTTCTCTCTCTCTCTCTGTTTCTCCACGGTACAGCTGTCTACCAAAACCATGTAATTCTTTGAGCAGGGAAAGGTTCAAATGGTGCATTAGTTTTCTACCTCCAGCGCAGCATTGTCATTTACGATTTCTCTCTCTCTTTATGTATTTTGTTATGGGAGTGAGGGGATCATAGCTGCTCCGTCTCAGAAGAGCAGTTTTTTTTCTACTTTTGCCCTTTCTTTGTGCTGGTGGATTGTCCCGTCACTCAGTGATCCACTTTTGCGAACCGGTTTCCTTTCTAAGAGTTCTGCTCTAGCTTTTACTTCAATGTCACTCGTCCACCGGGATAGCCGTGATCGTATAGTGGTTAGTACCTTGCGTTGTGGCCGCAATAACCCAGGTTCGAATCCTGGTCACGGCAACATTTTTTTACTGTTTCTATGTATCTTTTTATATTTTTAGTGAGGATTAGAGAGTGACTTGCGTGTATCTGCGTGGAAAGTTTCCGACTGACTCCTGGCCATCCATTATAGATGGTTCCATTTGTTCTTTATATTATTTTTTTTACTCTGTATGTTCGTTTTGCAGCGTCGTGGCATTTTTCTTGTGTTCCTTTCGAGAAAATAACTAGTGAAAATCAGGATGAATGACATACCTGTCCAACCGAAAAGCCATCGTCATGCAGTGATTTGTTACCTTTTTCGCGGTACACATTTTTAAAAATTGTAGCGCCTATTTAGAGTCTTTTGAGAACATTCAGGTTGCATCGCACGAATCAGCGTTGATGGGTAACTGGCTTTTATTTGCAGCTCTCCGGAAGTTTGCAACGTTCTACTGATTCACAACAAGATGTTTAACTTTGCGTTGCTATTATGTACTTATTCAGTGCGGCGCGTATGGCGTGCGCTTGAATTGACAATATCCGTGGTGGTGATCATGATTTGTGCTGGTCACGGCATACCTTTTCCCCACTACAGCGCTAAGAATTTATAGAGGCACATCCATGCTGCCATTTCCTTGAGAAACTTGAAATGTAATGGTGGGACAGGACTTTGCACGCGAAACGGAAATTATCACGACGGTTCGCTGAGCATCTGCGTAACGCCATTTTATCTCTGCTGTCGGCAGTGGGAAAAAGATAGGCACGTTTGCATGACGCGCTGTGTTTAACTTCTTGAAAAACTTTTGCCGAGCGATATGGCTCTTGTAAGTTTGTTTATTTATAGCTCCATGTGCTTCGTACGTATAACGTATAGTTGCATTCCCAGGGTTTACCTTCTCTATTCCCTTCTCTATACTTTATTCTCAACCATGCCACCCATGTAAAACTACTCCGCCATACTTTTTGAGTCTATGGCGTGGTGAAGGAAACATTTGAAGAAATGGATATTCATGGCTGTCGCCTTTACGGCTATTGAAGTTGTTCACTCTCTCCATTTACGGTGTCATCGGTAGGGACAAGAGTCACTGTCTCCCCTTCAGTGTTGCTTTAGTATGTAAAGCACCTCGCTTTTACGTGAGGAGGAAACATATATAAAAAAATAACAAGACAGTGAAGCGATGAGGAAAGGTCTGTACTCAATGGGAGATATGGCAGGAGCATCTACGCGGAGTAGATATACGAGAATAAAAAACGCAGAAACACACACAAGATCCTTAAAAATGCGAATGAGGCAAGCTAGCCTAATCTAAGCATCAGACGGGCGGGACGGAAGAAGACCCGGAAGTCTATACCACGATTTGAGAAGGCAGTAATTTCCATTTTTCAAACCAGTCCGGGATGGTGCCACTTCCGGCGCAAGTGAAGATCAGGGCACGTAGAGGGCGTATGACATCAGTCTGGTAACACGAGTTGACGTGCGTCCGAAGCTGTGACTGACGTGCAAGGTAATACGTACTTGGATTGTGGTAAGGACATATCTGAATTCGCTCTTGAAACTACTTTCAGTAGAACATTTTGTGTTGGATGTATTCATTCATTCATTCATTTGGCCTTGCGTGATTTAAAGCTGTTTGTGCTAAAAATATTGCGATGTGATGACGTTGTCTTACTGGTCACACGGCACACAGTGGCAATGCCCGCTAGGCGGGAGCATTCAAAAGCCGTTCCCATGTGTGTGTGGCTGACGGTCGGCACGATGCCGAGTCGCAACCGCTTTGGCTGTCACTGTCAGCTAAAAAAGAAAGCCTGTCAGAACGCATCGGGAAAAAAAGAAAGAAAGAAGGAAAGAAAGAAAGAAAGGAAGAAATAAGGAAAAGAAAGAAAGAAAGAAGGAAGAAAGAAAAGAAAGAAGGAAAGAAAGAAAGAAAGAAAGAAGAAATAAAGAGAGAAGAAGAATAGGGAACAGTAGGGACACACAAAATGAGAGACGGCTGGTGGGAGAAATGCAGTGCGTGAAAGTGGACGCGAAAAGTGGCCACCCTAACGAAAATGAATGAATGCTCCCAACGACTGGCAGCGAGGTTTGACACGGGCAACTATATGCATATTATAAGCTCGTCCATAACGCCCGGCTAGCTCAGTCGGTAGAGCATAGACTCTTAATCTCAGGGTCGTGGGTTCGAGCCCACGTTGGGCGCAATTTTTTTCCTGTACTTTTCTTTTCTTTTTTTAATGCGAAGCATTTTGTAGCGAACTTCTGCAACTTTCTCCGCATCTATCTATCTATCTATCTATCTATCTATCTATCTATCTATCTATCTAGACGCCTACGACTTTTAGCTCTCCTGGCCGTTTCTTAGTGGTATCTATACCAAAATTGGTACGGCACAACATGACTGTATGACGTGCATAAGTGATTAGTCAAACCATGGAAATCATGATATGCATGCATGAAAGGTCTTGCTGCTCTTACAGTGGTTTCGTTCACATGACATATGCCGAAACTGGTATTGTATGACATGACTGCATGGCGAACATATGACATGACTGCACGGCAAACATGAATGACAGAACCTAACATGCAAATCAGGACATGAAGGTTATGTAAGCCATGACTACACGCCACGTTCATGGTGCGCTCACTGTCATTTCGCTAGCTTAACAAGTACCAAATTTGATATCACTGGACGTGAATGGATTGCGAATATGACTGGTTCAAACATGATAATTTTGATATGCGTGTCATGTAAGAAGCTGACTACTTGCCACGCTCATGATGAGCTCGCGGTCGGTTCGTTATGTTAACATATACCAAATTTGGTATCACGTGACGCTAACGGAAGATGAAGGAAAGTAATTAATAAAACTTCGTAATAAAAAAGCGGGAAATTAAAGGGACTATAATGACGGCCAGGAGTCAGCCGGAAACTCTCCGCACACACAAACACGCAAGTCATCCTCTAATTCTGGGGAGACGCAGGGGGCGCCGACCAGTGCGGACGCGAGAAGATCGGCTCCCGTTTCTGTTAATGTTTTCGTTAGGATTTTTGTGGTGCCTGTGCTCGAGCTGCGTTTCATTCGACGCAGTTTCTTCTGAGGATCACGTCGATACCAGACTTTTTTCGGTGAGTGGTCCTTTTGCAGAATTATCGGAACTTTTCTTGTGGAACGCGCCGCGGCTCGGCTAACCCTACCGGGCTAAGCCTAGCGTCGACGGCGAGAGACGGGAGAAAAGGGGCAACATGCCCGAAGTAGCGATGGTGGAAGGAGAGGAAATCTCTCACGAAGAAGCCAATCACCCGGGTTGGACGACAGCGCTGGGCAGGAACAAGAAAGCTCGTGTAGAAACGCCAGTTTCCGCGGGCAACGCATCACATGTGGGCTCGAAGGGAGGCCGCCGCACGGCAGCCCCGCAAGGTGCAATGAAGCGCCTCGCAGCTGCATCGAGGCTCCCCCGGCTGCCGAGGGACCACATACGAATTATCGTCAGGCCGAGGGACGGACTTGACGTCAGAAAAGTAAGCCAAATTAGGCTCGCACAGGCTATTGCCATGGCGGCTGCTCTTGCCCCGGCAGACACGGAAGGGGACATCGTTTGCCCAAACATCGCCCAGAACATTCTCGTAGTCTCCACACCGGAGCAGAAGAACGCAAACGCCTACGCCGCGATCCAACAGATTCGGATAAGCGAAGGAATGTACCATGTGGCGGCATATGTTGCGGCCCCCGATAACACCTGTAAAGGAGTCATACGAGGAGTGGACACTGACATCAGCGAGGCCCAGCTCCAAACGATGATTGTCAACCAGCGAAATCCGAAGGCCCTAGAAGCCAAAAGGATCAAGAACACCACCACTGTGGTAGTGCTTTTCGACGGCATGAAGGTACCAAACTATGTCATATGCGGCGTCAGCATGCTGCGCTGCACGCTCTACAAGCGCCAAACCGACGTGTGCTACGCGTGTGGAGGACTTGGTCACAGGGCCGATGTTTGCCCCAACCCCAACAAGAGGGTGTGCAGGGGCTGTGGGCTCGTGTCTCCACCCGACGATCACCAGTGCTCGCCGAAATGTGCCCTTTGCGGAGGCCCACATCCGACGGCGGACAGAACGTGCAAAGAACGCTTTCAAGTTCCCTACGTCGTGCGACGGAGAAGACGACGGCGCCGAAAGCGCGTCAAAAAGTCTCAGCAACAGCTGGCCGAAGAGGACCGGTCAAGGGATTCCAGCGTGGCAAGTGCTCCCAGGCAGGGGCGTTCCGTCACGCCGGCTGGCCGCCGGCGCGACCGCTTCAGGGGCCGCGCTTGCACCAAAGGGCGCTCTTGCTCCCGGGCACGATTCCAGGAAGTACCTACCTGGGCGGATCGAGCCAAGCCGAAGCCAGCGGCGCCGCCACCAGAGGTAACGCGGGTACCATTGCCAGAGCATAGGGAAGACCCCAGGGTAGCTAAGTTAATCCAAGAGAATGCTTGCCTTAAGGCAGAGATTCAACAGCTGAGGGCTGACCTTGAGTCGTTCCGCAAACATTACTCCTCGCAGGGTGAGAGACAACAGATTTCCGCACCAGGGGACGTGCAGGCGCGCTCGGGAAAACGTAGGGCCTCACCCCCCCAAGGGGAGTGGGATGCTATGGAGACAGAATCCAACAGCAAGGCTCTGGAAAGCATGCAGCAATCGATTAAACAATTGGCTGATAGCATGACTACCCTACTGAAAAGGGTGTCGTCTCTTGAAGGTACACAGGCAGCGCTAGCTACGGGTAGCTCGCCTCCGATAGGCCCGAACAGGGCACAGTCGCCTGCAGGCGCGGTAACAGTCAACCCGACAGGAGATTGGCTGTCTCAAAACAGTAATTATGGCGGACAACACTAATGAACTGGTCGTGTGGCAGTGGAACTGTGCCAGTTTCAAAAGGCGCAGGGCTCCACTGCTGCACTTGATTGCTTCTCAGGCGGTCAAACCGCACGTAATTATGTTACAGGAAACTCTCGGTGATGCGCTAACTTTCCCGGGCTATCGAGTCGTCTCGGTGCGCGAGCAAGGGAAGCGCGGTTTGGCAACCTTGGTCGCAAAAAAGTGCTCCTTTCAAGAACACAAACTACAGCTTGGCAACAGCAAGGCTGAGGTCATTATCCTCGAAATAATCCCCAACAGCTGGCTCAAGAACAGCGTATTCCTCCTGAATGTGTACAGCTCGCCATCAGACAAGCGGCAGGGGTTCGCTTCGATCATAGCAAAAGCGGTGGCTCTGGCCAGGGGGGCCCCCATCGTGGTAGCGGGAGACTTTAATGCTCCGCACGACGCTTGGGGATACGCCAGGCAGTCCCCCAAAGGCAACAACCTCCTAAAGGCCGTATCTAGCTGTTCTCTTGAATTGATTACGGACCCGCAATACCCGACAAGAATTGGCACATCGGTGGTCCGAGACACAACTCCAGACTTGGCGTTCGTCAAGAGCGTCGCCGGAGCAGGGTGGCAAAATTTGCAAGAGAATCTAGGTAGCGACCACTTCATAGTGGCTATTACCCTAGCAGTCAATGCAGCTTCCCCCCGGGAGTTTAAAGTAACGGACTGGGATGCCTTTCGTAAATTGCGGAAGGAGGACCAGGATGAATACGACAGCTTAGACAGCCTCTTTGCAAGGCTCAAGGAGGATGCTAATGCTGCGACCAAGGTTGTCAAAACGAACCTGAGGGTTGATCGGATGGATGCACGCCTCGCGCATCTCTTAGAGGCTAAGAATTCCATCCTGTCCCGGTGGAGGACGCAAAGGCTCAATCGCCGACTTCGAAAGAAAATTGCGCAACTTAATCGCGAGATCGAAGCCTACTCTATTGAACTCTCCAAACAGCAGTGGAATGAAGTATGTTCTTCAGTTGACGGACAGATGAGAGTGGGGGCCAAATGGAACCTCCTCAAACAATTACTTGATGAGTCGCAGTCGAAGGGAAATCAGCGATTGGCTATTGACAGAATCGTTCACAACCAAAAAGCGAAGGGAGTGTCCGAAAAGGCCCTCCTGAAGAGGTTAGCGGACAGCTATCTTCCGCTGGGCCCTTCCGGCGATGCGGACTATCCACATTACAGGGGTGGAATGGTGGCGGAGCTGGACGCACCTTTTACTGAACCAGAAATCTGTAAGGTCCTCCACGAGCTCAACGGACGCTCTGCACCGTGCCCGGATGGAATCTCAAATAAGCTCTTACGTAGCTTGGATGGCAAATCCATCGAGAAGCTTACCGAGGAAGTCAACAGGATCTGGGAGACGGGGCACGTCCCCGAATCCTGGAAGACAGCTTCCGTAGCGCTTATCCCAAAGCCAGGCAAACCTCTGGCTTTGGAGAACATGCGACCCATCTCGCTTACGTCCTGCGTAGGCAAGGTGGCCGAACATGCGATTCACCATCGGATATCCGAGTACATAGAAAGCAGAGAGCTATTTCCACACAATATGGTAGGATTCAGATCTGGACTATCCACACAGGACGTGATGCTCCTTATCAAAAGACAAATAATTGACAACAACACCAGGGATACTAGAGGCATACTAGCTCTAGACCTAGCCAAAGCTTTTGATAATATCTCGCACAAGTTTGTGCTTGAGGCAATTTCGGTTATGGGTCTAGGGCAACGGTTCCACGCATACGTTAGGTCTTTTCTCAGGGATCGCAGGGCTACCATTAGGATCGGTCAAATCCAATCCACGGAATTTACCTTGGGAGCGAGAGGCACCCCACAGGGGGCAGTTATCTCTCCTCTACTCTTCAATATTGCCATGAAGGGCCTCTCGGAGCGACTCGCTACGGTGCGCGGGGTTAACCATGCTCTCTACGCGGACGATATCACCGTGTGGTGCATGGGAGGGTCCGACGCCGGGGTAGAGCAGGCGCTCCAAGAGGCATTAGACATCACGGAGAACTTTCTAGTCGGTTCGGGCCTGAGCCTGTCATCGGCAAAGTCTGAGTTACTACTATACAGACCCACCCGACAAGGACTGAGGAACCTCACTCCTTTAGAACAGATTCCCATAGCTTTATACACACGGGATGGGCAGAAAATACCCAGGGTGGACTCCATCAGGGTCCTCGGACTCCTACTAGAGTCCAAGGGGGGCAACTCACGAACTATAGCCCGCATCACCTCCAAGACGGAGAACATGCTTCGGCTCATACTCAGGGTCTCGAACCGCAGGGGCGGGCTGAGCGAGAGCAATCTCCTTCGGCTCTATCATGCATTTCTCATGAGCCACATTAATTATGTCGCTTCGGCGTTGCGCTGGTCCAAAAGAGAAGAGCCAAGAATTGATACACTAATGCGCAAAAGCATAAAGCGAGTTCTAGGCTTGCCTATCCACACTAGCACCGAGAAGCTCCTACAATTGGGCATGCATAACTCCCTCTCGGAGGTGATCGAGGCCCAGCAGATGCGACTATCGTCCTCGAGGGCTGGTAGGCGCATCCTGGAATCCATAGGCTGCGGTCCTACGACGACTAACCAGCGTAATGTAACACTGCCACCCTCGATCAGAGGCACGTTTTCGGTAGCTCCACTTCCAAGAAATGTCCACCCACAATACAATGTAGGGCGCCGCATAGCTCGGGCCCGTTCCTTATTAAAATCAGTTGCAAACAGACCGCATCTCGCGTCCTTTGTCGATGCAGCCCAGTACGGGCGTTCGGATCGCTTCGCAGTGGTCTTGGTCGATCATAGTGGCACACTCCTATGCTCTGCCTCGGTTAGAAAGGTTTCGGCAATGGTGGCTGAGCAAATCGCCATCGCCATAGCAATGAAGGACCCATCGCGTCCTAATGTCTTTACAGACTCGCGTTCCGCAGCTAGGGCTTTCGCCTCGGGCTCGATCTCGCGTGAGGCAGCGGCCATCCTCGGCTGTGAGGGGGCTGCCGGGTTTCACACCATAACATGGTTCCCGGCCCACATGGGGGCCAACGTACATCCTGATGTCCCCAACGCCAATGAGTTTGCCCATGACCGTGCGCGAGGTATCGCTCACCGCGGCGGTCCCGGCGGATTCGCAGGCGGGGACGCCGGAAGATACAGGGACTCGCTACTCACTTTCCACGAGATCATGACTCATTATCATCTATCTCGGAGGACTTTTCCACTTCCTCATCCTAAACTTACGCGACCGCAATCATCGGCCTACAGGATGCTCCAAACGGGGTCTTTCCCTTCGCGTGGCAGGTTCAGCCATTTTTCGCCCAACATCGAGCCGCATTGTCCGGACTGCGGTGAGGCGTATTGCTCATTACCTCATATGCTCTGGCAATGTCCTGCGTTACGTGACGCAGAGTTCAACAAAGAAGAGGAC